>JAQBSW010000642.1:0-97500 GCA_029291075.1 Eudiplozoon nipponicum | reverse complement strand
TATTGTATATATTAATATAAGTGTGCATAACCTAATAAATTTTTATTATTAATGTACATTTATATATATATATATTTATGATTAGGGATGTTGGTCTCATACTGTTGCTTATATTCATATATATGTTTTTATACATATTGACATGTATTTTATATATTGATATAAGGTGTGACTAACGTAATAAATATATAGTAAGAATAGAAAATATTCATGTTTAACAATTAACAATGGTCCTTCTTCTAATATATATATATATATATAAAGGTGTTACGATATTATATTTAGATATATATGTATATAGATATAATGAATTATTTTAGTCATATGAGCAAATAGTCTTATGCAATTATTTCTATGAGTTGATTACCTTAGCAATGTGCTTACGATTAGTTTTTTGAAAAACGTTAGTTGTCCATACTATCTCTATCTTTCTCTCTTTAATCTTTCACCTAAGCGTCGCTATGACATTCACTCTCCATCCATCTACGTAACTTGCTGCTCCATATTTGAACTAATTTGTTGCTATGTGCGCAATACCTCATACACCATTGTATACATTAGAGTTCCCGGCTTTAAATAAAATACAATATATGACATTCAAGGTTTTAGTTTTTTATCATTTTTGAATTTTGATTACCGTGACATAGTAGCAATACAGTTATAACAAATAACAAAAGGTTCGATACTGTCTCTCTCCCCTACAATATTCTGCATACGAGATGAGATTACGTATACCGGGAATTTGAGATAGGTGAGGTAATGATTGGTCTGCTAATTATAAATAGTTATATATTGAGTTTAGTTACTGAGACAAATTCTATGATTAAAAATAGTGTTGAGTCAATTATATATAAATAGAATGGTTTTGGAACGAGGTTACCACATTTGCTTAAATCTGCTATTGTGAAGTTTGTACTGTGTTGCCTGAGGATGGTGCTGGAAAGTAGGCACCGAAACGTCGCCAGTAAACAAAGATGTGATAGAACCGCATTTCCAGTTGAAAAAAGAAGAATTCAACCCGATCAAAGACAAAACAAAATCGGAAAGTGTGAAGAATCGGATCTTTGTGTAACTGCCCGTGTACAACTATTACCCGCGTACGCAAAACGCGGCATTGAATTGATTGAAGTGTACACACCGCAACAAAATTTCAAAAAATACTTGCTGAATTAATGTTTCAACTGATTAAGCATGATTCGTAAAATTTGGTCATTCACAATGTAAATAGAGATGTAGCAACACTTAAGGGTTATTTTTAAGCATTAAAAACTGCGTTATTGCGCTGATAAAGCAAAGATCGGTAATAATAGAAAGGTGCAGTGTAAATTAGTATGCACATAGGCAAACGAATGATTATTTTAGTGATTCCAGTAGTCCACACATCGGTAGTGTGGGTTGTTGGACATGTAAGTTGACTTCGGGAGCCTTGTTTCCAAAAAATATGATCAATATACCCTAAATGTATGTAACCAGAATAAAACAATAAAGAGCGGTTGGATAGAAAACATCGGTCCGGAAATGCTACACTAAATGAATATTCCTAAAAGCTCAGTTGACGCTAAGCGAAACCAGAAAGCGTGATTGCATCAGTTCACATGGTAAATGTTATTTTTATCACTAAATTAAGACAATTTTGTACGAAGCCAAAGTTGAATTTATTTGCTAATGAACTACATACGGACACCTGCTGGACTAACTAAATACTAAAGCATACAAATCAACGGTTAAAGATATCACACAACCAAATCGAACATCATAATTCACTTTTTCATAAACTTACAATTGTCGAAGGAACCACGGTGTTTGGCTGCGACGCTTGATCTGGGGCTGAGCTATCAACTGTTGGTTGAGAAAATGTCATGCCTGCAAATTGAGGCACCACTATTTGATCATCTAATATACCCATGGCCAGTCCAGAAGCGTTATTCGCACGAAGAGCGGCTATTGCTTCCTCTTGTTGGCGTCGACGTCGATGTAATTCACTCACCTCTTGCATATGACGCAAACGCACATGCTGTGGCACAACATCGTCAATTCGCATCAGAAGAGTGAGCATCTGACCGGTAGGCAAAACATCAATAAGCATTTTGGAGCGACCCGCTTCGTAGGCCAGATCCAACGCCGTCTTTCCGCCCATAGTCTGTAGCATTGGATCAGCACCTAATGCCAGTAGGACAGCTATACATTTCGGATAGTCATTTATAGCTTCCTCCGAACTGGCGTAATGCAATGGCGTCCAGCGTTGCAAGTCCAAGTAATTTGCTGCCGCTGTTTTACGCAACTCTTGCACTTTATAACTTATTGTCGGCGGCTTTAAATATTGTCGAGTAGAGTCTGTAATTTGTAGTAGAGCAAAATGGAATCAATGAGTTTAGCAAAATATTTGTTAAATGAAGCTTGCTTTCTTGAAATTTGCAGCAATCACAAACACATAAATGTCCCATGCTTTTTTTAAATCTAAAAACAATCTTGATCAGTACTTCGAGCAACAGATTCCGAAGCAGACGTGCCCAGGTTCGAGCCCTGTCTGCGGCAAATTCTGGACAGTATGTGAAGAGTTCCCAATAAGGATGAAACCGGTCTACTGGATGAATTGCCCTATCTACATAGTACAATGCTTAGTTCATACTGGTAAATCTATGCATATAGTGAAATCGGTGTTTGTATCAAATCGCAACCTTGAATTGGATAACAGTTATCGACATCCACCCAACCAATGCACGTTTAGTTGCAAACAATCTGTGTTCATTGAATGTAATATGTGGCAATGCAATCACTTGTACGTGTAACTGGATAGAACCATGCGGTTGGTCTTTGTGAACTACTTAATATAACGTGCTGTTAAATGTTAAGAAAGGCGTCACATTTCGTTAAATTATTCAAATCAAGTTTGCGAGCTTCATATAAACACAAATCCCATTAAATTTAATCTATCGCACAACATAGCAAAACTACCGTCTGTCACACGTACCGATGCGTTTCCATCTTCTATGGTCATTATAAGACCACAATGGGAAACTGTCCAACTAGGATTAAATCGCGATGCATATATGAACAAAGCCAAATTACATTCGAGGCTCTCACCTCTTGTAATCTCACATACATTGTAATTGACTGAAAATGTCGGCTGCAAAAGTTTTATAGAGTCACAAAAGTTAGATTTTAGCAACTTTCACCACATATATAGGTAGCACAATTAAAACAACTTTGATTTCGTGGGTGGTGCTAACAATTATTTAAATCAAGTTTGCGAGCTTGAAGAAAACATCAATCTCATTGAGCTTAACAAATCAAACCGCATAGTAAAACTACCGTCAGTCACATGTACTGACACGTTTCGACCTTCCATGATTATCATCAGAGTACGACGGCAAACTAACTGGAGAGAATCAAACCGCAATGTATACATATAGTAAGCACAATTAGATGTGCGGCTCTTATCTCTATTAGTCTCGCATACATAAATAAGAGACCACGACTATAAAAGGGGAGAAAACAGAACGAATTAGAGGGAGTTAGAGGGCGGTAATATGGCTATAGTTATATATGTATATATATGATGAACATTTCAATTTATATAAGATGTGAGAGAATTTCACGTTGTTGCTTATATATTTATCTAAATATATTTAACAAATATGGGCATCTATATTTTGCAAATACATATATATGGATGATTCTAAATATTCATATAAGATGTGGGGTAAACTCACATGGTTGCTTAAATGCTTATTTAGATATTCACAATATATATGTAGAAGAATATTTAGATTTTATATATAAGGTGGGAAAAGCTCACATGGTTGCTTATGTGAATTGAGATAGGCATTATGTATATATATATATATATATATATATATATATATATATATATATATATATATATATGAGGTGTAGACGGGAAGATAGATATGCTTTGATATTTATATATACATATAAATTGTAAGTGGTTGAATTTCAAAGAACCTATTTCAACTGCTTATAGATACATATATCTACATATATATATAGAAGTATATAGATAGACAATAAAATAGATATATAAAAGTGTTTTACTGATATAATTTATCCGTTGCGGGACTCACAGTGTTGCTTGTATGAAATTCATATTATATATATGGTATATACACGATGAATATATAGATATTTATAAAAGATGTGGGATGAACCCACATAGTTGCTTATATGCTTATCTATATATATATATACATAGATAGCGTGTGGACATATGTGTAAATGGATATTTTATAAGATGTGGGTACAAATATATAAGTAAAAATAAAATTAAAATATAAAAGATTGCTGATATATATATATATATATATATATATGTATTCGTATATATATAGTGTATACACGTAGGTATAGTTATATTTAGATATATAGATATTTATAAAAGATGTGGGAGTAACCCACATAGTTGCTTATATGTTTATCTATATATATAGATATATACGATATTTTAATACAGAAACTAATTCATATAGGATATGAGTATAAATGTGTACTGAGCGGAAAGACGATTTAGTTAGTGTAACTTCCGTATTCGGTTTTGTCAAAATGATAGAATAATACTCTATAGAGTTTCAATAGTTTTTTAATCTCCCTGTATATAACCGATTGCAAGCTGGATGGAATTAGGTGAACTGGGGGGCAGGTGAGGATTACAGCAATATAGAATTCAAAATTTGTTGATCTTTCTATGCGTCCGGTACAGCAATTAAAATATAGACATCATTGATAGGCGTGTATGTCAATCCATGAGGTGTGCTTATAGTTAAAATACACATGTTTATAGGTAGATATGTGCGCGGAGGGGGACAGGGATAAGTTTTTGTATACATTTGAGTATTAGAGACTAGGTATGAAGACCGGATATTAGGAAGACAATTAAAATATATATAAATATATCTGTCTTGAATGAGGATACCACATTTGCCACAAGTTGTGTTTTACTCCTGTGCGTATTGTGTCAACACTGAAGATGAGACTGGAAATAACGTCTCGAAATATTTGTAAAAGATCAATGGCGGATCTTGATCCTAAAGCGCTTTCAGACAATCAGCTAATTGAAGGCTTAAAGGAGAAAGGACAAGTGAGAACCCATCAACTGAGGCCAAAAATTACATCATCTGAAAAGATAAAAGGTTCAAGATTTTGCCGACCTATGAGTGCTAACAATTGTCCCGCACAAGAAAAATGCGGTCAAATCCGATACATTGTACTTGACTGGAAATTTAGGCTGCACAATTTCTATGCGGTCACACAGATTAACTTTCAGATACTGTTTGGGGCGGAGAACTAAAATATATGCAGTTATGTATTAGGTGCTGCGAACCTAGTAACAAATTAGTTCAATTATGACCAGAAGGATAAACCAAAGACAAAATGAAAGGAAAGTATAATCTCGTGCATATTCGTTTCGTGCTTACTGGCGACTCATCAGTAGGAGCCGGTATTACGTCCTTTACCCACTATATATAGGACGGTAAAATCTCCTATACGAATTTGTAAACCTGCAGTAGTGAAGCTAACATCATATAAAGTCTCGACAATGCAACATCAACACTAACGCACTGCATAAAATATATATACCGAGTCTGTAAATGATACCAACACTATGGCTATTGTGTCAGTACCCGATGCCAACATTATAGTACAGGTTAACTTTTTGCAGATTTCACCATATATATATATATAGCTAATAAAATTAAACAGTCATCGATTGCGCGAGTTATAGCACCAATTATTTAAATCAAGTTTGCAAGCTTAAAGTAAATTGCAATCCAATTTTGTTAGTCTATGAGTCTTAAAGCTTATCCACAATACTACCGAAGCCGCAAATAGCAAGCAATTGCCAATCATATGCGAACTTATTATTTTTATTTGATCTTTACATCAGACGAATCCTATTCTATATTTTTTTAACTAGCCAATCTCGATCTTTCTTTACATGGCAGACAACTTGCTGTCGGAAAAAACGTACTATTGATTCGAATTATTATGACATTATTTGGTTATATATATGCTGCTGGTAAATATATATATATATATATATATATATATATATATATATATATATATATATATATACGCGAATAAAACAACTCCACTAAAACGTAACCACATCAAAAGTTCGATCGCATGTTGATTATACAATTTTTTATGAACGAATGAAAGTTTCTAAGCTGAATTATAAATGCCATATGTGAGAGAGACAGATGCTGTGAAATTTTAAATTTATGCTGATGTTGCTTGATGTCGTGTTGTTTTACATTTGGCTATTTGTTTGGATAAACAGTTATTTAATTGGGTTTAGCATCTAATCTGTTTTAGTTATGTGTGCCGGTCTCTGTCTCCTACTAATTCTATTGCTTGTCTGATTGTTTTGCGTTTGGGCTGCCAAGTGAATGTTGTACTACTAAAGGTTTTTTCCAAGCCTTTCGTCGCCTCGTGGTAAACTTTATTCTCTCCAGCTCTTTTCACTTTCTACCTGAGCTGCTGCCAATATTTCTGTATTAGCTGAGGCTGATACAAATGGGGGTATTTGTGCTAGATAAATATACCAATGGACCCCAATTACTCAGGACTAGTCGGATATCATTATACTTCGCTAAAATATTTGGCGGTTTAACAATGGATTTATTCGCATGCGATTGTCGGTAGGTTAGCTATTTTTTGCGAGTGGTTAATGAAAATTATGCGGTTGTTTATCTGAAGTTCGGGACTTAGATTTAATTAGCTATTAGCCTTACTCGTACAAACAATGTTCGTTTAATTGTACACCTTAAATACTCGTGGCGAAATGTGACAAAATGTTACGTCTATGACAGAAAAGTATTGTTGCATCTGACATTTTTTTGTCAAATATAAACGTACAATGTATGCAAGACTACTAGAGATGATCTTCGCTAGTCAGTTTGCCGTCGTACTCTGAAGATGATAATGGAAGTTCGAAACGCGCCAGTGCGTTGCAACTGGCGGTAGTTTTGTTATGTTGTTCGATGACTGGTTAAATACAATGGAATTGGGGTTCACTTCAAGCTAGCAAACTTGATTTAAAGAAATATAAAGCCTGCGAGACTACTAGATCTGATAGCTATACATCAGAATTGGCATAGCTTATGCATTCATTGTGGTAGATTCTCGCTAACCAGTTGCCATCGTGCTTTGATGATGCCCATAGAGGGCTGAAACGCGTCAGTACATAGGATTGATGGTAGTATATATCTTATTGGGAAGAAAAGCAAATAAAAAATATAGTGAATAATGGCCATTTATTTCGAGACTACTAAATATCAATTTACAACCTTTCATTTGTATTCATCCTGGGTTTATATATATATATAATATATATAATATATATATATATATATATATATATATATATATATATACATCCAAAGCCTTTTATGGTTACATATGGGCATGGAAATACTAAAGAAATTTATAAATTGCACTATCTGCGCACACTGCCAGTTTAATGAATAAAATTTTCTCATTGAATTCGTCGATTTTCAGGAATACTTGCACACCCTTCCAATTCACTTAAGTAAAATTTTAAATGTACCTAATATTCGAATCACGGTCTAATTATCAAAATAACACTGAAATCGATTATGGAGAGAAATAGAACGGGGATGAGAAAAAAATCGAAAAAATACAACTCTAAGATACAGTGGTAGCGTCAAATCAATAAGACTTAGATAATAGAGAAATCAAAATTGACACAAATAATATACAAAGAATAGGATTGAATGTTACTCGACGAGCGAGAGGGAGACAGAGAATGAGAGCGAAAGTTACTTTTGGAAAACGTGCATATACCAATATAGACTTAAAAGAAATAGATCATTCGAGAAATCCATAAGGGAGAACCTCACTTTTTAATGATATGTGCAAATAAAATAAATTTCGAAAGATAGAAATTAGAAAATATTTAAGACTAAATTACTCACATAACAAACAGAAGAGAAAACGAAAATAAAACTGACTAAAGATGTAATAAGGCTGAGACCAACCCTCTTAGTCTATTACATCATAATCAAAATTCTGGTATCCTACTAGGTTTTATTATTACATTTGACCTGTCGCCTTTGAGTGCTTGGCTAGATATGATCGATGAATGTGCCAGCATTTGAAAATCGTTCTATGATTCCCTCCACGACCCATAATTCGGCGCATGGTTTCCCCAATATACTCTGGACTGCAATTTTTGCAAGTTATCTCATATACTCCTTATGGTTTCAAGGCTTAAATTTTCTTCTGGGTCGATTTCTTGTTACCTAAATTGAGAGTTTGATATAATACATTTTTCGGTGTTGTATTTAGCTACTAATTTTCTTAGTGTTCTATTCAATATGGAGTCCTCTTATGACATATTCATGTGTATTTGAAATCGTTTCATAACTATTCAAACGTGATTTCCAATTCACTCACTATGTGGACTGCTTTAAGATGTCTCATATGATCTTTAATAGATAAACATTTGTCATGAATATATCCGTCAACCTTATCAATTTATTATCTTGATTTTTTGAAACCACAATTTAGGCTTTTTTAGATCATGGACTTCTTAATATATAGTTTAGTTTACTAGGAGTCGTTAGAGTAGAAATTTGGAGGATAGCCCGAGTAAATTTCTTTGCTATAAACATCCTTTTCCAATATATGATCATTCAGTTTCGATTTCACGTCCACAAATAATAATTCCCTCTTTTTTCACTCTCCAAAGAATTTTGTAATACTCCTAACTGATTATCTACTTTTTTTAAATATATCCCAAAATAATTAAACGAACATTGGTTGCGCAAGCGGTGGTGAAAATTACCTTTAATCAAGGTTGCGATCTTGCTATAAACATCTGACCCATTATGGACATGCATTTGTCAACTATACAATAATTAGTCTATACTGACAAATGTATGCACATAATGGGTCAAGTGTTTATATCAAGATCGCAACTTTCATTAAAAGTAACTTATCCCCTTGACTTTAAATATCGAAAATGTCATTTAGGAATGTTATAAAAAATTTGGCTTGATGGTTGTTTCTTCTAAAAGTCTTTTACAAGATAGCTACGCGTCAGGTATGTACATATATTTTTTAATTATTCAGAAAAGTATAATTAACCACACGTGTACAACCAAATAAACGAAATTATAGTGGGTAAGTATGAAAGGAATTCCTGACGAGGAAAATAATTGTTTCATTCTTACCATGTTACATGAAGTAGTTACGAGTGAGCTCACTCGTGTAGAATGATAGAAAAGTAAAACAAATAAACGTAAAATAAAATCATGCTTATATATATATATATATATATATCACAAATGAATAATGAAAGAAAAATTATGCAAGTGTGACATTTATGCATATGACCGGCTCATCTCAAAATTGACATTGAAATTTCATTGGATAGGTCAAATTAGCGTATTTAATTAAGTTAGAAGGCAAAATAAGTGAATGTCAGACAAGAAAAATACGAAAATTATGAGCAATATATGTAAAGAGTAGAATTATTACAGAAATTCATTATTAAGTGTACAAATTAATAAATCCAATAAGATAATAATTATACGATTGCAATTGGAAGTATAATACTACAAATATTTTATTAACCACTGGTGAACTCCCTTGCCCAAAAATAAACTCGTCATAATCCTATTTCCTTAGTCTTTTATTGTCGATAGTTTTGGATTTTGATTTGTGCAATCATCTTATCCTACCATTAATTAATGCTGTATTTAAAATCGAAACTAGCGGCTTCTCCATCACTTTCCCATTCATATTATCATCTCTTTATTTAAATTAATACATTCCAAATAAATCTCATAGTTCTGCGACGACTCTATATCTTAATAAGTCTTTATTCATCTCAGTTAATTTGTATTTTAGTCTCGACTGAATGACGAACAAAAGTAGCTCTAGTAACATCTCTCTATTTACATTCCGCTTTTTGTTCTCCTTTAATTTCGATTAGGCTGTTATAAAAGCCCAACATCATTGTGAAAAGACAAGGTTAAATTTCAATTAGATGTAGCCTCACGTTAATAAAATATCAAGATGCCAAACTTATGCCTAGTTATAAAGTTGACCATACTGAAAATGAGTGGATAACATGGGAACTAGAGTTCAGATGATTCAGGCCGGCTACAATAATAAATTTTACTAAGAGAGGTGAAAAAAATGACAAAAGACCAAACTGATAGGTTACAATGTTATTGATCAATGAAATTGTTTCTAATGCGGAATTGAACTGGGCACAAGGTAACATGATCATTCCAAAGTTTACAATTGCAAACAAAGTGTAGGGTTCTTAAAAGTGCGTAATGTCCAAAACCGCGTACGCTATAAAATTCTAAGTTAGATGTCATAGAATAAGCAAATATTCCTACTTCGTAGATCATATTTTGATGAATTCTTTTTATTTGATGTTTTGGTATCCGTGTATACAAATATAACTCCATATAAAGCTCTGGATTCTTTTTGATAATTTCCTGTTAATCCTCCATGGATATTAGAAGGAAATAAAATTAAGATTGGGCGCATTATGGAGATGAATTTGAGAAGAAAATTAGAGATATCCCAATGGTACGAGTAGAAAATATTTTTATATTGTATTTATCAATGAAATCCTTTGGATAAGGCGTCCTTGAAGACCAAATTGTGTCTTCGAATCTTGAATGGTGTAGCAAAGATGCGGAATACTCGTGAGGAAGATATGACGCATTTTTTAATCTTGAATAATCAAAAAAGTGAACTCCAATTTAAGAATAAAATTGATTCATCGTGTGAATTATTCCGTTTAGATGTCAACTTAAATATAAATGGCTGGAAATTTAAAATTCTTATTTAAAGGAAAGATACTAACTCCGATACCCTTCTTAATTACAGGTGTGAATCCGATGAATATCGGCAATTTATACGCATTAACACTTATAAGCCTTAGATTAGCAGAACTAAAGTGTAGGGAGTTGGAATTAGGCAGCTAATGATTATCCTCGTACGTACTTGAATATATAATATAAATCAATCAATGATTGTGCGGGTGGTGATAATCATACTTTAAATCATGATTGTGATCTTTATATAAACAACAATCCGTTTTTATTTAATCAGTAGCACAACATAGCAAAACTGCGGTCACTCACACATACTGGCGCAATTTTACGTTCTGTGAAAATCATAAAAGTACGACGGCAAACTGACTAGGGATGATCAAACCGCAAAGCATATATAAAGTATGCAAAAATAGATATGTGGTTCTCAACTTTAGTAACCTCATATAGGCTTTACTTGATCGGAAATGACTGCACAATTTTTATGTAAGCTCTGTGGTTTGAACTTGGAAATTCAGATTGGAATAAGATCCCTACAGAAGCTGTTAAAACAACACAACTGCTTTTTGATGACGACAATGTTACAATTCAATCAGATGTTGTCTCAATTGTAATGAGACATCAAGATGACAAATTGCAGCTCGATTATAAAGTTTACCGTTCCGTAAATGAGTTAATATTGAACTAAGTCAATATTTGAAAGCAAGAAAAAGGGGAGTTACAGTTCAAAAGAGTTAGCCCAATTATAATGAGAACATTTTAAACGGCTAAATAAAGGAAATGCAAACAACGAAATAATAAAAGCTCCAACTAGTAGGTTAACAGATTAGGTAAAACTTTTGAGAAATAATTAAATAAAAAATGTTTGCGCAGGCGGTCATAACAATTACTTTTAGTCAAGGTTGCAATCTTGATAGAAGAACCGACTCTTTATGTGCATAAATTAGTCAGCAAAAACTTAGCATTGTATAGTTTAGAGAAAGAAATTCATCAAGTAGACCGGTTTCGTACTCATTAGGAACTCATCCGCAGCAAATTTTGGACAGTATGTGTTGAGTTCCCAAAAAGGACGAAACCGGTCAACTGGATTAATTGCCTTTTATACACTATGCAATGCATAGTTTATACTACCAAATTTATGTGCATAATAGGTCAGGTGTTTATATCAAGATCGCAACCTTGATTAAAAGTACTAAAATAATTATACTCATTTTAATGAGCGATTGAAATCGGTACATGGTAACACTCTCATGCGCAGATGCACCCAGAGTGCAGGATTTAGTAATATTGCACAACCGTTTTATTCCATCAGGATCTATTGTTCAAGTATGCATCGTTCTTGTCATCATTTGGGCTGAATGCGGCTTCGTACCTTTCTTCCGAAAGCTTCAACATCGTTCATTCTGACCACTGGAAATGAGGTTTGATCTAATCTTCGTTCGTAGATTCAATTTTAAATGAAACATGTTGCACGACAAGGAATAAATTAATTATATGAACCTTTTCTTGCCCAACAAGTTGGTTTTATCCACTATCTCCAATTTTACTCCGTATATTTCGGTTTCTGGTTTCGGAAGCCTTATTCAATCGGAAGCACATCCCATAAATAATTTTACAATCATTAAGCCAAGACGTAAATTTAAATTAAACTGGTTCATTTATACTTATTGATAGATCTCTTAAGCATAACTGTCAATTTACTAGGTATACGTGGGTATGTGTCTGCATATGTACAAACATATAAATAAAATAGAAGCAATTTATTAACTCCTACTGACGATTCCCTATTTAATGGTACGCCTTGTCTGTGTGTCTGTGCTTTCGTGCGTTTTGGATTGAGAAGTAATCAGTTACGACATGTGTACACTCATCCAAGTGAAATAATATTGGTCTAACAAAATATGACGATTCACTAGATAAGCGTGCGCCACGCCAGTGTGTGTGCGTTCGTTTTGAACTAAATAGTAACCAGTTACATATAATTAACAGCACATGTATCACTCATCCAAGTGAAACTAAAGTGACAGATGTCAATTCCATTTTGCACACGTCAGACATATTTTTTACATTTATTTTCCTAAAAGAAGTATTTAAGAGTGGCACCCTGTTAAAAATGGGATAAAAGATACTGTGAATACCCGCTCGAAAAACTGTCACGCTGAATAATTAAGAGTTTGTAAAATTAAAATAAAGATAAAGTCTTTCATTAGGATAGACAGTTATAATAAAAAGGGGGCATCACAGAAATATTCAGCGCTAATGGGTACCCGATAAAGTTAGTAGAAGTAACTATGGTAAACGTCATAAATAAATTTAATCACAATTGGAAATATGCGAAGTCAGATAAAGCAGAAGGAGATCAGAATTTCATGGTAATAACTGACTCCAAATTAAGTGGTAAAATAAAAACGGCAGCATCGAAATACTATATACGTAATATTTTGTAACAGACTATTAACCTAGGCATTAAACTTCCCAACAAAAAGGAGAAAATCGAACCGTTAGACACACTGAGAGTGTATGAAATTTCATGTAACGACTGTAACTTCATGCATGTAGGTGAAACCATGTGCCCAATCAAATAATGGTAGGAAGCGGTTGCATGAATCAGAATCGGAAATTCGCTCCAGTAAAAAAAATTAGACCATTGGATTGCCATTAACTTCCAGAGGGCGGGGATGAGTAAGAACATATTTCATAATTTATCTTACAATTCCATCCTTGATTACTTGTTAGTTCGTTTTATCTATTAACTTAGGTTCTTTAGGTTTTGTAGCAAATTTGAATAAACTTTTACGTTTTAAATTCTTTTTATCAAAAATGCAACTTTTCCTAGTGTTATTATTATAATCTTTCTTTGAGTAGGCAATTTTCGAATTTCATTTTTAATACATTTTTAATTATAAATTTCTATCCCAATACAATATTTTATCTTTATTAAACAATCAATTTTATTCACGTATGTATGTATTAGGTGTTGCGAACCTAGTAACAAATTAATTTTATTTTTATTGACACTTTACTAACTCTTAATTATTTAAAGTGACAGATTTTTAACCGGGTATTCACAGTACTTTTCCACTTTGTAACAGGATGCCATTCTTAAATAATTCAATCAGGAAAGTAAGTATAAAATAAGGATCAGACGTGTGCAAAAAATAATTTAAATTTATCACTTCAGTTTCACTTGGATGAGTGATACATATGCAGTTAATTATATTTAACTGTAAATTTTCAGTCATAAACAAACGTGTACACACACACACAAACATACACTGACATGCTTATCTACTGAACCGCCATATGTTGCTAGATCACTGTAAATTAACTTGGATGGGTGTACACGTACCGTAATTGATTACTTTTCAATCAAAAACAAACGAGAGCACAACGCACAAACATGTTGTTGCTTAACTAGTGAATCGTCAATAGGTGTTATTAAATCACTGCTAATTCAGAAACAGATGCATACATAGCGCACAATTACGTAGTATAACGACAGTTATGCTTAAGAGATCTAGCAATAAATACAAATGAAACAGTTTAAACAAAATATACCACTTTACTTAATGATTATCAAATTGATTGTAGAATGTGCTTCCGTTGAAAAAGTCTTCAGAAACCGGATGCCAAAATATACGGAGTAAAAGTGAAGACAATGAAAGAAAAAACCTTTTCTACACTATACAATTCTTAGTTTATACTGACATATGTAAGTAATTAATGGGTCAGGTGTTTATATCAAGACCGCAACCTTGATCATAATAATTGTTATCACCACCCGTGCAACCAATGTTCGTTTAATAATAAAAGAAAAAACCTTGTCGTGAAGCACAAGATTTAGGTAATAGATCTAATTTCATTTAAATCAAGTTTGCGAGCTTGAAGTAAACACCAATCCCATTGTATTTAACCAGTCGTCGAACAACATAGAAAAACTACCGCCAGTCACACGCACTCAGTGTGGTCAAATACTATGTGATTGGTGTTTACTTCAAGCTCGCAAACTTTATTTAAATACTTGTTACCAACCCCGCCCAATCAATTAATGTTTAATAGATCTTGTTATGTTCGCTATTCAGTAGATACTGCTAAAAAAATTAACTGGGATTATTTTAGGTAGATTTCAATATATAGTCGTCACAGTACTACGAGATATATTGAGGAATCCATTGAAGTTTAAACAAAATATGGTTTTATGAGTGGGACAACGATGGATAAACTGCTAGTTTCGATTTTAAATACAGCATTAGCTGTTGGTAGTAAAAGACGATTTCCCGAATCATAATTCGAAACTATCCACAATAAGAGATTAAAAATATTGGATTCAGATAATTTTAATACTTGGCATTGAAATTTAACAGTGGTTAATACGATTTTTGTAGTTTTTTTTACTGAGGCTGACTCCTTTTGGAGGATAAGCCGGCTCCAAGACATTTCATGGAGTTTCTTGGGAATTTGGTACAAGTGGTGTCCCCTCACCTCTCGGCTTTTTGATCGAGGACGCACCTCTAGCCTTTGCACATCCAAGCGCAGTCTGCAAGGCAGCAGTAAGTTGCATGGTTGCCGGTGGCTGTTGAGAGCTCATTCGCCATTCGGAAGTACGGGGTACTGTCCAGGAGTCCATGTAATCCTGTGGCTGTTGAACCCTTTTGTGGCGGGGAACACACGCCGAGTCATGGTGCCGTCGTCGGGCTCATGTGGTATTTTATAGGAGATCCGATTGCCGGTCGGAAATCCATCACGCCCTGGTGACACCACCGCCATAGCCCCGTTAGCCCATGTACGATCGGCCATCGAGACATGGTTGACACCGTCGTACCACGTTGAGGAGGGGATGGACTGTACGACGGGATTTTTGTAGTGCTATCCCTCCAATTGGAATCCTGTAACTATTATATTATTTTATTTATTACTTTTTACACTTAATACTAGATTTCTGTACTAGTCATATTTTTTATTTACTATGATCATAATTTTCTTATTTTTCTTGTTTGAAATTCACTTATTTTGCCTTCTAACTTAATTAAATACGCGAAATTGGCCTATCCAATGAGATTAGCCGGTCATACGCATAAATGGAGGGGGTTTAGTTAAATGTCGTACTTGTATGATTCTTCTTTCATTATTCGTTTACCATAAACCTAAGCATTGTTTTATTAAACGTATATTTGTTTTACTTTTCTATCATTCCACACGAATGAGCTCACTCGTAACTACGGCATGTAACACGGTAAGAATGAAACAATTATTTTTGCGCATCAGGAATTTATATCATACATATCCACTGTAATTTTATTTAGTTGGTTGTGCACGTGTTTTTGATTATATTTTTGTGAATACATAGAATTTATATACACATACACATATATGTCGCGTGCTATTTTGTGAAAGTCATTTAGAAGTAACATTTATCAAACCAAATATTTTAATAACATTCCTGAATGACATTTTCGATATTTAAATTAATGGGGATAAGTTCATTTTAATCAAGGTTGCGATTTTGATATAAACACCTGACCCATTATGTGCATACATTTACAAGTATAAACGAAGTATTCTATAGTTGACAAATGTAAATACATAATTGGTCAGATGTTTAAATAAAAATCTTAACCTTGATTAAAAGTAATTGTTATCACCGTCCGCGCAAACAATGTTCGTTAAATTATTTGTGGATAAATTGTTCGAGAATTTTTACAATGTAAATAACCAATTAGGAGAATAACAATGTTCTTTGGATACTGAAAAAAAGAGTGAGTTATTATTTGCGATTGCGGAATCAAAACGGAATTACCACATATTAGAAAAGGCTGTTTATAGGAAAGTAAATTGTTTGGGTTTTCCTCCAAATTTCTGCTCTAACCACTTGTATCGAATTAAGCTAAATATTAAGAAATCCATGATCCTAAGAAGCCTAAAAATGTGATTTCAAAATACCAGGATAATAAATTGAAATAATTGACGGATATGTTCACGACAAAATGTTTACCATCATGAAGAAATCCACAAAATAAGTTGATTAGTAAGCACATTGGAATAAGCATAAAACGCAGTTAAAAAAGGATTATGTCATAAGCGGACTCCACATTAAATAGAAAAATATTGATATTAGCAGCTAAATACAAGGCCGGAACTTTATTAAATAAAGCACTCGGTTAAGGAAATAAGCAACCGAAACAGAAGAAGGAAATTAAACACCTGAATTCGTCAGAAGTATAAGACATATTTTGCAAAGATTGCAGTCCAAATTATATGGAGGAAACCATGCGCCAAATAAATGGTCGTAGAGGAAATCATAGAAAGCGTTGCAAATATTTTCACATTCATAGATCATATCTTGCTAAGCACTCACAGGAGACTGGCCGGTAGATAGACTGGGAACGCCTTATGTTCATTTCGATACACAATTGCAGTATATTGACTATGTTTATAATAAAATCATTTGGAATAAAATCTGGAAGTAATGCCGTGAATGTATAAAAATGTCAAATAAGATGGGGTATTATGAAGACTATTTATAATAATGGAAAAAATAATATTTTAAATGAATAAATTATTATAAGAAAATGATATTTGTGACGGAAGATTTAGGTTATGTGAGTATAATTACCTAGACAACAGAGAGAAGTGCAGAAAACTAAACCTTTACTCGACACCATTATGGTAAAGTCAGCTTTAAGGCAAAATAACATCGGCAATATGGCTTCCTTGGAGTTTTCACCTTATCACATCATAAACACAACCAAACTTCACAGCCATATCTGCCCAAATATGGAAAAATTAAGTAGATGATTCTACTAGAAAGCTACAACAAGATCACCAGTGAGCTCGAATCAATGCCGTATTGTGCATGATTTCAAACCAAGAATTTTGGTGTGCACGTCAAACCTATCCAGGCAAACTACTGGGTCCCATACTATCCAATTTAAATGTAGTTTACTTTAGCTGTTTCCTCCATTGTTAAATCGATCAACTTTGTTTTTTACGCCAATCTGGCGCTGGATGAGAGAATAATGTTCTATTTGGCATTCGAATTGAAGGCATATGCAATACGTCATAGAGGCAACACAGTTGAAGAGCCTTATTTATTTTTATAACAAGTATTTTTTTGGCCTATACAAAACTACTTCTACAAATGTCAGTGTTGGTTAAGCGTTGTTGGTAATCTGCATGTGCTATGCTTCTCGAGCAACGATGGTCGAATGCCTGTAAGCTTCTAAAGTCATCAGCTCTATGTAATCGCATCTCACTAGCGCATAAATTAGTTGCACGTACATACGAACTATAAACACGACCTACAAGACAAAGTGAAATACTCATGTTTCTCATTAATGGCGCAGGTTGGAGAAAGTTATTGTAGCTTCCCGGTTCTCATACTCACCTCGTAAAGCATATTGGCTGTGTTATTAATAGAGCTGCCAAGGTATGTAAACATTTTAACTACATCCATATCTTCACTTTGCATACGCAGAGTTGGAGTAGGTAGTGGGTTATCTTGTAAAAGCATCTTAAATCATATTGATAGAGGTAACAACGACTGATTATCTAATCAAGGTGGGCTTAACAGGATCTCGATTGCCAAATAAAACAATATCGTCTGCATAGTCAAGATCGACTAATCTACAGCCTGGGAGAATTTCGGCACCTGCACCCTGAATTTATAGAAGAGTGTTGCTCATGATAGCATCTATTAGAAAAATTGAACAAAAACATGGGAAATTGGACCGACTTGACGGACACTACTGTCGGTAGTAACGTTTTGTATTAATTCGCTATAGACCTCAACGTGACCAGAAGTGTTTGTATAGAGATTGCGTATAATATTTTAACATTTGATGCGCATACCACCTTCCAATAGAATATCAAATAGAACATTACGATCGACTGAGTCAAACGCACTCTCGAAGCCAAGATGGACGGCTATATACATGTTTCTGTGCAAGAACTTGCCTTAGATTACAAATATTATCTATACAACCTCATCCAGACTAGAATTCATCTTCTTCAATAATATATGATTCACACGAATTTCTAAATTGTCGAATGAGAACCGAAGCAAATAACCTAGATAAAACTGGAGTCAAGCTTATACCACGATGGTTATTACACAAATACGAGTATCTCTTTTATGATAGGATATCCTCCAGGGACTATCGTTAATAGCTCTGAGCAAATCAATTTGGAGCGAGAATATCAGAAGTGTCATGATTTATCTGTGACAGTATATTGTGCATTATTTTATTTCTTATGGTGAATCCGAAAATGAAATCTCAAAACTTCGACACATCGACTATATCTAATGTGCCAAAAATTTCAGTGATTAGCACACACCGTGCTAAAGCCTACAGACGTACAGTATCAAGTAGACCTCATATGCCAAACACACATACACGTCGTGCAGCTGATCTAGGATGACTGCAAGACGTCTTTTGATCTACAGCATGAAGTGGGTCACATTTAATTCACGGAAAATCGTGTGTTTATACGCTTCAGAACAATTGACTTATACCTTAGAATCTTTTATTATTTAAAGTTTTAAATTTGTTTGTGATGACATGTAAGTTGTTCACACAAAGTTAAAGCCACAATTTGAAGCATTCATGCATTCCTTTCATGATTTTCAGATAAACAATTGATAGTAAAGCTATACCCAAGTCAAATATCCTTTGAAGTTTTGTGGGGTGCAAGCTTCTTATTCTGCAATGCCGCGTTTTGCGTACGCAGGGTGTAGCTTTGCACCAACAGTTTCACAAAGATCCGATTGATCCCAATTTCCCTTTCCGTATCTGTATTGTCTTCGATTGGGCTGTGTGCGTATTCGTCCCTTTCTTCCGAAGGCTTCAACATCGTTCATACTAACCATAGGAAATGCGGTTCTATACCATCTTTGTCTACTGACTACGTTTCAGTACATTCTATTCAGTATCATCATCAGGCCACTATACATAGCACAATACTCACAATAGCAGATTTAAACAAATGTGGTAACCTCGTTCCGAAACCGTTCTATTTATATTTTATTTTTTTGACTAACCAATGGTTTTAAACAAAGAATTTATCGCAGTTTCGATATCGTGTTTTTCAGATCACCATTAGCTCACTATAGCAAAATGGTACACAACATGTACAGTTATGGGCCAATTGAGTATAATTGCGTTATCGTGAGCTAATTATAATTTGTGGAATATAAAATTAAAACATCCTGGATTGATCTACGTTACCAGCTGTTAATTAGAAAACAATGAATGACGAACATGGGTGCTTAAGATTTGATAGATATTCGGCGCAAAAACGTTTGAATAATCTTAAAATAAAATTTCCAACTATGAAATGAACACCAATCCCATCATATTTAACCAGTCGAAAAACATAACAAGACCACTGTCAGTCACATGTCCTGACGCACTTCGACCTTTTGATGCATATATATGGATAAATAATTAGATATGCGGCTGTTGCCTCTAGTAGTCTCACATAAATTGCATTTGATGGAAATGTCGGCTGCACAACTTCTTTGAAGTCATAAACATTAGATTTCTGCAGCTTTCGCCACATGCACAGAAGTTATACAATTAAACAATTATTGATTGAACGGGTGCTGTTAACAATTCTTTAAAACAAATTTTCGAGGTAGAAATAAACACTAACTCTGTTGTATTTAAAAAACCGGACAGAATAGCGAAAGTGCCGTCGGTAATCTTTCCAAGAAGTTGAGCTGGAAAGTAGTGGCAACATTTAGAGGCCCTTTGGTCACTAGATGCCAGGCTCTGATAATCCATATACGGAATGACCATCCAACTTAGAACAACTAAATTCCTCAGCACTTTCACTTAAACTAAATTTCTTAAGTCCTTCGGTTAACTGCTCTGTGTCATAACATTTATTGCTGTTATCCATTATGTTATAATAAAATCAATTGTTTAAAAGTAAAAATTGATTCCTTTTTAAATGAGGATTAATTTAATCTCAATCAGGTTAACTGACCTCCACAACCATTGGCCAAGTCGTTATATATATATATATATATATATATATATATATTAAACAATGCACCACTTCGATGAGAATTAATATTTTTCGTGACTAAATGTCATTTAATTACCTGATACTTGTTTTGCTTTACAAGACATTTTAAATTTTCGTCCACATTCTCTTGACAAGTATCGATACTCATTATCGAATACATTCATCGGTCGACAGGTGTTGCGAACCTAGTAACAAATTAGTTCAGTTGTGACCAGAAGGATAAACCAAAGACACCACGAACGAAAAAATATAATCTCATACATACTTGCATATATATTAGTTCTCTGCAACAAACAGTATTTAACAGTTTCAATTAGACTTATTACTGTCCAATTGCATACACATTAACTAAATTGCATTAGATACACGTGAGACGCTTATGTGTAAATGCGTTTATAAATGTTCACTATACACTTTAATATAATTACTCACCTGTTTATCTGATGGTATATTTGCCTTTATGACTCGGTGGGCCATACTGGTGGTGCTATAGTGCTGCTAAGCTCCCTCATAATAGACAGGTCAACGAAGTGGAGTGAGACTAACGAATTCTCAATCCAACAATAGAGAGGAGTGGTCTGGTATTTATTTCTTGAATTATTGCGCAGTGTAACTGTCACTTCTCGATTCTACACAATTTACTATCGCTGGTTGTCGCTTTGTACTGTCAGTTTCAAAAAGATCAGTTTGATCCCCATTTCAATGTACGCATACAGTGCGTCTTCGTGGTGGCTGGGGGTGGATTCGTCATTTTCCTTCAACAGCGCTCATATTAAACACTGGAAATGAGGTACGATCTAATCGTCATTGAATGCCAACGTTTCGATTCGTAATTTCACTAATCGTCATCAGGCCTCGAATCACATATAAACAATACTATGCTCACAATAGCAGATTAGAACAAATGTGATAGTCTAGTTCCGAAACAGTTCTACTTATATTTCATTTTTTGACACATTAATTGTTTTAGTAAAAGAATTGGTTTCAGAAGATAAACTGTATATATGCATATGCAAATGACAGACCCACCCCTTACCTCAGTACAACTACAGCAATCTCAAACTCCCTTTAAACGTAATCTCATCAAGTGTGCAGAAAGTTAATGGGAAGGGAAGAGAGAAATTATCGAATGTGTGTGGTATAACCGTACTGTTGCGATGTTACGGTAATTAAAAAAACAACATAATACTTTGTATATATATATATATATATATATATATATATATATATATATAACCTAGATATTTATTGCATCGATAATATCACACTTCAGAAGATTGTTTGAATTTTTATTATCACGCTAAATTACACAATTAGGGAGAACAACTATGGTTAGGCCGAGAGCAATGTGATACAAATTATATACACTTTCAGCCAAAATCCTTTCAGAATAATTTATCAACAATTAAGCAATCATAGTTTGCGCGAGTGATGATAATTGTTTAAATCATGGTTGCGATTTTTATATAAACACCAGTGCAATTATATACACATTTTTCAGTATAAACTAAGCATTTTAGAAGGTAGCAAATGCAATTCATCCAGAAAAATGTTTTTTTCTTAATGGGAACTCGTAAAGTACTTTGGAGTATTTTTCCGAGGATGAAAATAAAAGATGACCATATAAATGATAAAAATAGAAATAATTTGAAAAAATGATAACTACCTGCTAAACTTGTAAAGTCAATCATAATATCATAATGTAATATTTGAATTTAGTTTCTGGAACTTGTTTTTGATTCCTATTATTGTGGATGTTGCTTAATATCGTTAATCAGCGCAACGTTCCAAACGGTAATTAGCAATGTTCCCATCACTTTTTATTCATGTACATAGTCAATTTCAATAGAATCACTAATCAATCTCGCAGTTCAAGTACGGCTACATATAGATATGCATCGATAACTATCTCAGTTAATTCTATGTTCAGTCCCGATTGAATGACGTGCAAGGTAAGGTTTAATAACATGTCAGTACCAACCATGTTCCTTTTTACTTGCCTTAACTGGGTATATGGTTCCACCTATACAAACAGGATGACAGTCTTTGCATAGGATTTCATACACTCCTGGTATGTTTAAGAATTTTATTATCTACCTTTTATTGGAAAGTTTAAGGCCTAGGACAAGTGTCCTCCTTAAAACGGTTTTTATTCTCTCTTCTAATATTAATCTTTTTGCTATCCAGCCTGGTTTAGAGTCCAGTAGTATCGTCATCCTCCATTAATCCAACAGACTGTCAAATTTTATGTACTTCGATTTGGAATTAGGCTTGTTTACGACATCCATCATCGTTGCCTCTATTAACTTAACAGGGTCACAATTAGCACGGAATATTTCTGGTAGGCTGCATAATTTAATCATCCCATATTTTATATTTGATAAGCATAGACTATTAAATGACATTCTTTTTAAGATATACATTCTCATCCGATACGGAGAGTTCAACTTGAGATTAGGAATAATGCTAGAATAAGCATTCTTCCTTGAAATAAGGTTTTCTAATTTCGGGCCATTTTTTTTTGATTTAATATCAAGATTCTGTATTTCATCCTAGATATATAACCTCTATGAAATGAAACATAAAATTATAAATAAAACAGTATAAACGGAAATCGTCAATTTCTTTATTGTTGTTATAATTATTATTTTTAGTACTATTAATACTATTATTATTATTATTATTATTATTTTTAATTTTATTGTAATTATCATTATCAGAATAATAATAATAATAACAATAATAAAATAATAATAATAATTATTATTATTTTCTATAAATTGTATGATCAACAGTTGATCGACAAGTCTAATCGACAATGAGTGGTGAAATATTTCGAGAGAAAAGTTGTACATGAATCAAAACTAGATTTTGAAGCGAAACAAAGATCAGGAGAAAGGCACCACCTAATTACGATTTATATTTTCATTTTAGCTCAAGTCATATCGGAAAATCCCCTATTTAAGCGTGAATCATTTTAAACAATAAAGCAGGAAATCGTGTTGAATTTTTGAAAAAAAGCCCATCAACACTTTAAAGAATTCGACAGGCCAGAAGTAATTAGAAGCAATAATAGGATATTATAATACTCAATCATTCCAAAACAGTTCAGCTATCAATCAACCGCACTTCACCGTAATTTATAAATTATAATATTGAAATGTTAATAAAACTACCAACCAGATGTCGAGCAAAGACGATCGGTCTCGTAATTGCCATTGCTCGGCCCACTAACACCCACGGCGGCAGAAAATCCGGTGCCGAAGTTGGCGCCGATCGGGTAATTTGAGTTTTCATTTTCTTCCTCGGCGGTGGCTACGTTCAGTCCAGTCGTCGCAATGCCAAGTTCGGCTGGATTAAATTGTACGCTCAAAAATGTAGGATCGAGTTGTGTAGACACCTCCTCAATAAGATAGGAAAGGAGTTCTGGTTGACCGTAAACCGCGGCCATATGCACCGGTAAACGGCCTTTGGCATCTGGCCCGTTTAGAGAAGCACCACGCTCATTCACCAACACTCTTAATTTATTTTAAAGTAAATTATACAACAAAGTCATAGCAAACCTCTAAAAGCAAAAGATTACACTAAACAAATATTTCTGCATTTTCTGGATGTGATCTGACTTGTGAATAAAATTACTTAGTGCAAATAGAACAACATACAACATATAGTACATACGCTTAATCCAAAGTCAATTTAATTCCACGTGAGAACTATCAAATGGTCGCAGACTATTCCAAACCAAAATCACAGGAAGAGAAATTTACGCCAAAAGTTAGAAAAATACGAATAACTGCATCTGATTTGACAGATAATGGTGTATAATATTAGATTTAGACATCTAGATCGCGGTATGTATTACTGATGGGAACTCGAGAAATAATAGCCCTTTATATACACCTGATCAATCGAAATAAGAGATGAAAAAAATATATGTTGTATATTTATATATGTCTTTTGTTGCTTTCCAGATGGATATATGAATAGACATTATAAGGTAATAAAATGGACATATGTAAAAATGTCCTATTTGAACCAAATATATATATATATATATATATATATATATATTATATTATATATACAATCTATTCATAAGAAAAAAAAATCACTCAAAAGTTCAAAGTAAATCGATTTTTGAATATTTTTTATCATATGAAATTATTTCGATAATGACCAACAGTTTTGCGCATGCGAATTTGGCGGAAATTAACATAACTGTTTCGTTCCGTGGGAAAGTCTGACCACTTCGTTTATTATGAGTATCAGCGAATTTACCGACTAATATATATATATATATATATATATATATATATATATACACATATATAATTGAATTTTGGGATACTGGTAACAACAAAAAACAACAACAACAATAATAATTCTATATATAATAATAATAATAATAATAATATATTAATATAGTAATATAATATAATAATATTAATATAATATATAATATAATAATAATAATAATAATAATATGTATTTGACAAAACAATAAAATAGCGCAAGACTGCAAATGCACCTAATTACAAAGACCATGATTTCATTATTTCAGGCAAATTTTCGGCAGCAGTCAGAACAACAGAAGGCAAGTATCGAACGAGGACCAGAACCAAATAACTCACAAACCACACGACAAACTTCCCGCATAACAATTGTTTCATAAAGAAACAAAATAGTTGTTGGAACGAAGTGTCCAAAACAATTTTGGCTACTATCTAGTATACGAGTTTTATTTGCCACCTCATAACATATTTGAACTATAAAAATGCAAATATATATCAATACTGTGTTTTCGTTAATTTAGCATATCTAACGATTATCTAGAGTTGATAAAGCCAAAATGGAACGATGGAGAATGCTGTCAACAGATAAACAAAACAATACCGTTGTCACAAAGGCCAATTATCTTTTACAATTTACAATTTTATACCATCTCACTTTGCTCTTCAGGTGGACCTCAATGTGAACAGCTTTCAACCTGAAGATCCAAATAGCTAGCTCCGAAATCTATTATAAGATAGACAGCAAGTCACATAAAGTAAATGATATGAAATTATGTTATTATTAATAAATTACGCAAGTCATCTACTAGATTGATATCAACGTTATAGAGGAATACACAGTAGTATTTTGGCGTTTACTCGTGAAAAGCGAAACCAATGTAATGTATCCTCGCTGCCGTGGTTCTGCCCACTATTTAATCAGTAACCATTGATCTGTTTGCTAACTTGTATTTGCTACTTTACGCAATGATTACTTTATACCAGCAGTTTTCATACAATAAATCTTGCAATAACACAGATATATACATATATATATATATATATATATATATATATATATATATATATATATATAATTCGTATTTTTTATTAAAGCGGTCATGATTAGATTAATTACAATCGGAAAATAATAAATAAGCTATTTAAAATTCTTTAAATCAAGTTTGCGAGCTTGAAATAAACACCAATCCCATTGTAATTAACCAGTCGTCGAACAACATAACGTTGCGTTGCGACTAGCGGTAGTTTTGTTATGTTGTTTGACGACTGGTTAAATACAATGGGATTGGTGTTTACTTCAAGCTCGCAAACTTGATTTAAAGAATATTAAATAGCTTATTTATCATTTTCCGATTGTAATTAATCTAAACATGACCGCTTTAATAAAAAAATACAAATTTAGAGAGTAATTAATTCCAAGCAGGTGCCTTGTTTAGGCAACAAATTGGAATTCATGTAATTGTTAGTGCTATTGGTTGAATAACTGCCAGCTAAGACGCAATGTAGCCATTAAAATTTTTGAAGGATTTATTAACGATATAGAATGAAGTATGTTTATTTTATCCTGAATTCCAGAAATATACATTCTTCTGCTTTATATGTCATTTTTTAAACAGATACAGCGAATTCGGAAATGGATCTGTTCAATGTGACATAAACGCTTAGGTAGACAATTCCACGAGAGTGCACTCGCACAGAAATGCCAGTCTAGTCATACATGCAACAAATCATCACCATCGTTATCATAATCAGCAATACATGATAAACTAAGAGCTGATACTTCACTGCCGCATAGAAATGAAGCAATAATTTTAATTATGTGTAGGCTGTTAAACACCACAAGGTATTACATTTATAATGGAGATGATGGATTAAGATTTAGAGGTATCCTTCTCTAACACAATCTGCCATTCAAGGCAATCAAGCTTCATCTGTTCGGCCAATCTGATTTTGAGGCGAAACTAGCTGAAGTTTCATTTAGCAATCGATTTATCCATCAATCTTTGGCACGCTTACACTAATTTTTCTCTATCAATTTAGCGCTGTAAAACCTTAGCCGCGAAACGGCGCTGTAAATTTAATACACTAGCTGTATCCTGATGTTACGAACAATGTCCTTGTTATAAGCATCTAACCCATCAATTACTTACTTATGTCAACTTAAACTAAGAATTGTATAGTGTAGAAAAGGCAATTCATACAGTAGATCGGTTTTATCCTTATTGGGGACTCATCACGTACTGGCCTGACTTTGCGGTGGACAGGGCACGTCTGCTTCGGAATCTGGTGCTCTAACCACTGAGCCACTCTGCCCTGAATCCCCAATAAGAATGAAACCTGTCTATTGGATGAATTGCCTTTTTTAGTGCGGCAGGGTTGTTCAGTGGTTAGAGTACTAGGTTCCAAATCAGACGCGCCCAGGTTCGAGCCGTCCGCGGAAAATTCTGGCTAGTACGTGATGAGACCCCAATAAGGATAAAACCGGTCTACTGGATGATTTGCCTTTTCTAAACTATAAAATTCCTAGTTTAAACTGACATATTTAAGTAATTGATGGGTCAGATACTAATATCAAGATCGCAACCTTTATTATAGTAAATGTTATCACCGCCTGCATAAACAATGTTCGTTTAATTATATAAATGTTATTGTTACTCTTACGCTTACAACTAGTTAAGGTTCGCTTGATGTCAAACTATTTGGTTTTCACATAAGAGAAATATGATTAATATTAATAATGAGTGATTGGGAAGATTAAAGAAGTCTGTCAATACTTTATCATCTAATAACACATTTTGCAATGGAAGGTATGTTGGCATCAAAATAAGGAAGGTGCGTAGACGTGAAAAGCGCACTTATTTTGTTAAGTATTTAATTAGAATACAACAACATTCACTAAATGAGGCACTATTGAACTAACTTAGATAATTTCAAAAATTCGCTGTTTACTTTTTTGAACAAATAATCTGTATTATTTTGTGCTAGAGAATTATTTTAATATCATCAAGATTCCACTCAAAATAAATAGAAACAGCCCGATTAAGTTTTTTCTTGCCTAAGTTCAACATATACATTAAATTCGAAAGGCCAAGAAAAGTATTAGAACACAAAATGTTGTATTCCCTCTCTCTCTCTCTCTCTCTGACACACACACACACAGACAAACACACACACACACTCTCTCTCTCTCTCTATATATATATATATATATATATATATATATATATATATATATATATATATTGTTGCGAATAATGATAACGGCGACGCATACACAATTTTTACCAGCGAAGGTTTTCCAAATTTATCTTTACTGTTGTACAATTATCAAGAAAATACAGTGTTTCTCTTTCCCTTAAAATGTTGACTTAGTATTTTTGGGTGTCTAAGAATTAGTCTGATACTGTTTATTGCTGAGACATAATATATATATATATACAAGTGTGTATTAGGTGTTGCGAACCTAGTAACAAACTAGTTCGGTTCTGACTAGAAGGGTAAACCAAAAACAGCATGAACGGAAACTATAATCATATTCACATCCGTTTCGTGCTTACTGGTGACTCAACATTAGGAGCCGGTATTACGCCATTTACCCATTATATATTTGGGTGAGGAATGTGGGAAAATAGAATGGTACAATCTACTAGACGAATGTGAAAACATGCAGTAGTGAAGCTAACATCATATAAGGTCTCGAAAATGCGACTTCAACGCTAACTCACACTATATAATATATATACCGAGTCTGTAAAGGATACCAACACTATGGCTATTGTGTCAGTAACCGATACCAACGTTATAGATCCGAAAAGGTACACGGTACTAACACTATGGTTGCCGAGTCGGTACATGGTACCAACAAGATGGATATCAATGTATGTCATGCTTACGATTAGTCTGGCTTGATACTGCAGTCGGCAAATCCCGATTTTTCCATAGAAGCAACTTATATTACGAGGATTCTCTCTGCAAATGAGATACAGGTATTCTCCATGTTCATAAAACCCGCTTCATTAAAAAACTGACTTGCTTTTGTAGAATGTAAGTTCTTGTTACAGAGGCTGTTCACAATCAAAGAATTTTAAAACTAGAGCATTTCAGCTAATCCTGAATTTACGTACATTTTTTTAAAATTTATACACCAAAGTTTATAATGACTTAAGGCATTGTCTCGATAAATGTTTAGCCTCAAAATAGCCAGCATCAATCTGAAGTTAGAAAGCGAATTATTCTAATCAAAGGATGTTATTTTAATTGTGAAGAAAGGTCTGACTTATTTTCATAATACTATTTGACGCTCTATCACTAGGCTATAAATCAAAATAATGCGTGTATCAATTCAGCCCACATTCCAAATTAAAATCAACGACTTACAAAAGCGTAGTAAACATGGTTATGTAAACAAATTGACCTTGTCATTTAAGAAATTGATTAGTTCAAAGTAAAAATATAAAATAGTACTCAGTAAAATACAAATAAATCACAGATGAGTCATATACGTCAATACGATTAACAGGAAATCATGTTCTGGAGGATCGATTTTCTTTAGCATCATATGTAAATTCATGCCATTGTAACCATATATATATATATATATATATATATATATATATATATATATATATATATATATATATATATATATATATGTATCACAGAGTATTACTGAATGCTTTTGGCATTTATTTTATTATATTGAAAGTGAGAGCGTAAGAGCGTTAACGATTATCCGCATGAATCATGGCCAAGTGATGATGACCCAGATCCAGCTGGTACGAGTTGGAAGATGTCTCATAAGAATAAGGGAATAGTTCAGTAGATAAATTACATTTGCTTACCTATTTCATGTTTATGCTATCGTATACTATACGTAGATATGTTTTGAAGGGTTGTTTCGCAGTGCGAGCTGCATATGATGAATTTCCGCGAGTTGAGTTCGCGTGTTTTTGCTTTGCACTATCAGTTTCACAAAGATCCGATTGATCACCATCTTCCACTATGCATCTGGTTTGTCTTCGATTAGGCTGGCTGCGTATCGGTCTCTTTCTTCCAAAGGCGTCAACATCGTTCATACTTACCATTAGAAATGCGGTGTCCGAGGAGATGCTTTGGCGACTTGCGAAGGTCGCCTGTTCCAATTTGTTACACTGTTCAGTTGAAGCCTTCGGAAGTAAAGGGACGAATACGCACCTAATCGATGACAAAACAGATGCATGCTGGAAAATGGTGACCAATCGGATCTTTGTGGAGCGGATAGTGCAAAGCAACAACCCGCGAACGCAACTCGCGGCAATTCATCATACGTAGATATGCATGAAAAAAAAATTGTGTTCTTTGTTTGAAACTTGCTTAAAGCAAACAAGTCCTTATCCAAAATAGCGTTGACAACAAAAGCACTCCAAAGAGTATTGGTAAATCTTCTAATTCATCTAAAAAATAGTCAAAACGTGAAATGCGTAAGAAACAAATTCCCAATTCATAATATACGTATCAAAAAGCAAAACAGACATGGCAATGATTGGGTCATAAATTGCACAGTTTAGATTACGGCAGTCTAAAAAAATAATCTTTTATTTACGCAATAAACGGGAAATACATAAACATTCCCATTCTATTTTTTGCTTTGAAGGTGTCGTCTAAATAGAAACTGTTGGATAGTCGAACAAGTAAGGATGCAATTTCTGATCGATTGTTGGATGAAAAAAACTGCCAGCTAATTATCACAAAAGAAAGCAGTAAGTTTATTATAAAATAAATTTGGAGAAAATTCTTAAACGCAATGAATCTACGAGCTAAAACGAGGATGTTTGCACATGCATGAGAAGGAACATTATAATGAAACCGTTATTCTAGAAACAATAAATCAACCAACTTTTTAATTTTTGCATTCTTTATTTTAAAATTTTTTACAACCGTTCGCGAAATCAATTATTGTTAATTGTGTTTCCTATATATATATATATATATCTACTATATATATATATATATATATATCTCTCTCTTATATATGACAAGCCACACACAGTTAATGTACGTGACTGCATAGGAATTGTGCGACCGACATTTCCAGTTAAGTACAGTGTAATAAAGACTACTAGAGATGAGAACCGTATATCTAACTTTGTTTTCCATATATATGTAATACGATTTGATCCTCGCTAGTCAGTTTGCCGTCGTACTTTTTATGATTATGGAAGGTCGAAACGCATCAGTGATTGCAACTGGCGATAGTTTTTTAATGTTATTCGACGACTGGTTAAATACAATGGGATTGGTGTTTGCTTCAAGCTCGCAAACTTGATTTAAAGAAAACATAAACATTCCCATTCCATTTTTTGCTTTGAAGGTGTCGTCTTAATGGAAACTGATGGATAGTCAAACAAGTAAGCATACGATTTCTGGTCGATTGTTGGAAGATCAAAAACTGCCAGCTAATTATCACAAAATAAAGCAGTAAGTTTATTATAAAATCAATTTGAAGTGAATTTCTAAACGCAAAGAAGCTACGAGCCAAAACGAGGATGTGTGCATATGTGTGAGAAGGAACGTTATAATGAAATCGTTATTCTAGAAACAATCAATCAACCAACTGTTTAATTATTGCTCTGTCAGATATCTATTATTATTATTATTATTATTATTATTATTATTATTATTATTATTATTATTATTATTATTATTATTATTATTATTATTATTATTATTATTATTTTTTTTTATTATTATTATTATTATTATTATTATTATTATTATTATTATTATTATTATTATTATTATTATTATTATTATTATTATTATTATTAGTAATATAGTAGTAGTAGTAGTAGTAGTAGTAGTAGTAGTAGTAGTAGTAGTAGTAGTAGTGGTGGTGGTAGTAGTAGTAGTAGTAGTTATTTTATAACATACTTTTTGGTGGATTTTTTTAGTTTTTAATTTTTAAATTTAATTACTGTGAAATCGCAATAATACAGTTAAACCACACATTTCCGATACTCTCTCTCTCTCTTCCCCTCCTCATTAAAATTTTGCACACTCAATGAAATTAAGTATACGGGGAGTTTGACATGGCTGCAATTGCACTGGAGGTAAGGGTTGAATCTGCCATTTCAGGATTATATATATATATATATATATATATATATATATATATTTAATGAGTGCGCGTTTTCATGTGCTCCATGCATATGCATATATAGAGTTTATTTACTGAGACCAGTTATTTGTTTAAATCATTATTGTGTCAAAAATTAAAAATAAATAGATTTATTTCGGAACGAGATTACCACATTTGCTTAAATCTGTTATTGTGAGCGTTTTTATTGTGTGTGTGATTAAAGGCCTGATGATGGAACGGGAAATACCGTTGCAAAAAGTAGACAGTCAACGAAGATTAGATCGTATCTCATTTACGGTGGTTCGTGTGAACGATGGGAAAGTCTTCGCAGGAAAGGGACAAATCAGCACTCAGCCACCTAAAAGGCGAACTCGATGCGTACTTGAAAATTGCGATCAATCGGATCTTTGCGAAACTGATAGTGACAACTCACGAATGTAAATCGTGGAAAGTCTAACTTTTAATTATGTCAACAGATTGGCAGATCAGGCCGATTAAATGAATACGATCAATGTTAAAAGGCATAAACGTCAAAATAATTTATTTAGATCAAGATTTCGAGCTTGAGATAAGCATAAATCATATTTTATGTATTAAAAACTATTACGTATTCAACAAGATGAAAAACAAACACTGAACAGATGAAGGCAAGAATGCGTTGTGAATACTCTCGCTTCGTTTAATCTTAACTACACAAAATCATAAATTACATGTTGAGTATAACTAGTTCTGAAAATGAGGGAATGAGATTTTGTTGAGGTTTTATTATACATGTCACATATGTGGATGGTGTGAGATTTGTGTTGAAAAGCTATTAAAAGTGTCTGCCTATGCCACTTATTTTCTACATCCATGACGTCTAGTCATTTGTTGTTTGTCAGCTACTTGCCTATCCGGGCAGTTTATAACGTGTTTGAGGAAAGTGTTAACATACGTTTTTGCCTTTTCGTTTATTTTGATTCGCATTGTACGAGCGAGCATATTTTGTGGTAATTTTGCAGCAATTTTTTCTTGCCAAGCCGATGGTATTTTCTTGCTTCGCGACACATCTGCTTCTGGTTTGTTATCTTGTTCATCTTACTTAGTTGTGCCTATCTTGTTGCTAATGTTACATTCGGTGACTTTTGCGCAGATGGAGTATTTTTTGCGCTGGTTATATGTGTTTCTCTTCTTTTTTTTCGGCCAGTCAATCGCTAAATTGTGCTGTTGAAATTTCTAAAAATTCAACGGGGTATTCGCTGTTTGATATAAATTGCTTCAAAAATGTTTAAGAATTTGTCCTACTTGGTTTTTTGAAATATTTATAAGTTAGTTGTGTTTGCCCGGTACTCTGGTAGATTATATGATCATAAGTTGCTGATTTGAATATGGTGCTATCAAGAAGGACATCACCGAGCAATATTTGACAAGAGTTGTCGAATGAGCACTACACCACCGAGGCTTGTTCAATATAAATTTAACATACCAATAAACAGTCCCAATAATTTTCAGGTGGTTGGCACTGGATAATACTTGATAGGCTGTACATTCGAATTTAATAGAATATAATCATCTGCAGAAACTGAACTACCTGAGAACTGCAATTCCGACCTATTTTTATCTTTAAAGGAGTACAATTTAATCGCTATACTCTGGTTTTCGACAACATCTTCTACACCCGAGCAAACGTTTGTAGTTTTGTGGTTGCCAAAATAAGTAAATCGTCAATGTACGCTGTCATTCGGGATAAATCGGTCATGAAGAAATCCATTTATCTTTGGAACAAATAATGCACATTCTTTAGGCGAAATATAACTTGAGTAAATTGGTAATGGTTTCGGAGTACCCGAACCGCAAATTTTCGACGGTGTTCCAGCTAGACGCCTAATTTCAAAAGATCTGCTTTAGGTCAAGCATGATTAGTCACTTTTCACCCACTAGTTTCAGAAATAGATCGCACATTTTAAGCATAGTTTATGAGTCAGGTTTAATCACCGCGTTAACTTGCCGAAAATCCCCCATGGGCCAATGCGAACCATTTTTTCGCTAATTCAAACCATGGGAGCTAGAAACACGCTGTAATTTTTCATCTTATTCATTTATTGAGTAGCGATCGACAATTTTATGAGGATTTCCATATACTCACAGTGGTTCAAGACTGTCATTTAACTCTAGCCAGAATTTATAGCGGTCGATTTTAAGTATAGAACTTCCAGTGCAATCTGGAATTTAGAATAGTGTATCGTACTGGAATGCAAAATCTTCTCACCATTTTATGAACTATATGGCCTAACAATGCTCCAGAATACGGCATATTTACTGTTCGGGAATCGGATTCTTTGGCCTAGGGAGACATAGTTTGATTGTGATGATCAATCGTCCTGACTCATTTATCAATAATTTCTAAAATCAACAGGGCGGATTTTGTGTTTATCAGTTTAAAAAATATACCGCAGATTTAATAATTTATTAATGACTTGAAATACCATTCTCTCGCAAACCCCGCTACTGCCCCCCGCTTTTGTAGGTCGCGTCTTTATTAACGGTCAAGAAATATCGAATACAGTAATCAATTGTATAATCATGGGATATCTATTAAAGAATTCCAAAAATATAACTTTAAAGGAAACCTTTATACGTGCACTGTTTCCCAGACTGCTTTTCCCTCCATGACCATCATATTCTGAACAGACTGCAGGGTTAAATACTTAAATCCATAATGCTCAACAACAATAGGTCTTTCATTCTGGGCAACACATCAGTTATCCATGTCTATGAGGTGATGAGTCATATTACCATCTCTATATGGCGCGATATATTGGTCACATCTGAATACGTGGATGTTATTCTCAACCTATTTCGTATGTTTCCAAGCAATTGGCTGCCGCCGTCCATCATGAACTCTTTGTAAACTTCGCAAATAATTAACAAGAGGAATGCCACATTAGCACGTCTTTGATATGGTTTTCAATCGTGATATCGTTGATCAATGTGTGATAGCCATCATGGCTGAATTTTGAAGACCTTGAACTTTCTTTTCCAGAATGTCCGTCGTGTTCAGCTGAGAGCTATATCTGGTGGAGTCAAGCAGCATATACTTGATAGCCTCATGTGGTTGTAAACCCGGCAAATATTCCTTCAGCTTGGAAAACCACCGCTCACTTCGTGTTATAGTATCGATTACAAGCTCACCTGGCAGGGGTTTGAGTCGGTATAACTCAGCAAACGCTTCTTGAGATCTGGCTCGGAAGTTGTCCATTACTCGTCGTTTATATCCTGCAAACGGGAGCCCTACTGGCAACTTCACCAAGACTACTGTTGAACTATTTACCTTGCTCTGACTTTCAACACATACAATTGGTGTTTCTAAACAGTAATCTTGCGCTCGAAAACAAACTTCAAATTTGTCGAGCCAAAACTGTGAGCTTCTAACTTCCAGTGGTGCGAGCATATATTTAAATTCCGATCAAGGTCGAAAATAATTGGTCGATTAGGTTGCGAACGGTGCCGAAGGTTCGTGTACTGCCACCTGAGCTTAGTCACCATTATTCTATTCCACCAAATGAGTTGGTCCGCTTAGGTGTATTTCAGTATCAATCGCATTAACCGTTACATCAATACAAGCTTTAATATTAGCTACTTTTTCGATTACGGTATTCATATGTCCCGTTAGCATTCATACTAGCCCTTCTACCGAAGTTTGACCAGCCATATTACTGCTTGCAACAATGATTTGACGAATAAATATGCATTCTTCATTGTAAAACTCATTTAACTAATAATTCTTTATTTTTTTCTAAAGCTCGTTTACTGTCGCCATCAGTCTATTAAGCAGTCTGCAGCTACAGGCCTACTCTTCTTCGTAGTAATTCTCTGGCAAAGAAATAACTTCTAAGAAGCACCATTGATGCGTTCTCGAACACGATAGTAACCACTAGAACGAAGAGTAACGTCAATTACACTTTATTTGTAGCGAGGATTTCATTAAGACGCGAATCATTGGAATATGTAGTTTACACAGTGAATAAATACAAAAGCCATCTATTTGTTTAGCATTAATTAAATATCTGTCTAGAAATTTGACATCATTCTGTCCCACTTAATATCGGAATTAATGTGATGCTTGCAAGTATTAATAACTGCCGTTGGCGCCTCCTTTCTAAAGGCCAAATAGATGCTTAGCGTGTCAACCATCGGTAAACAGTGGCTACACCCATGATTCATGCCACAATAAATCAGATTATTAACTTTATCCTAGAATTTAAATTATTCCTGGATTAACATAAATAAAATATCTTCATGTATGAAAAATGCATTAAGTATTCACTGATAATATTATAGAAGTTAATGTGGATATACCAACAAACGGAAATGCATGTCCATGCGAATCAAGCGTGTCGCGCTTAGTGAAACTAAATCTCCAATTACTACTGGTACTACTACCAATACTAGTACTAATACCACTATTATACAACATTACATCAGTAAAATATACCGATACTTCATCTATCTATGAAATTACGCTATTTGTGGGCTGTGTATGAATACTAGCTCGCCCATTTCTAACGGAAGATGGAAACTAATATTTATTTATTTAAATCAAGATTACGATTTTGATATAAACACCTGCCCCATTATTTAAATACACTTGTCAGTATAAACTAAGCATTGTATAACGTTGAAAAGGCAATTCAGGTTACGACTATGACGGTAGTTTTGCTTTGTTTTTCGACGACTGGTTAAATAAAATTTGAATGGTATTTACTTCAAACCCGTAAACTTGATTAAAATAATTGTTACTACCACCCGCGCAATCCTTCATTCTTTAAGACTATGTTAATCGTGCCTCTATCCATTAACATTCTAGGTACTATTTAGTATCATTATGTGCATAGGGTGTTTAAACTGAAATTTTTAGACAACAGATAAGAGTAATTCGACCACTAAAATGGTTGTGTCTGCTCGTATAGCCTGACTTAACTATGAGAAATACATTTTAAAATAAAAAGCCACGGTTATTAGATTGTACATTCATTAACCCATACGGAATTTCAGAAGCATCAGATAAGAGATTTTCAGATAAACTGTTGAAATTTAGTTTATTAAACCATTCATTTGGCAGATTAAATGTTGAAAAAGTGATATGTGTATATTGATTATGTATAAAAAAGTATATATATATATATATAAAAGAAAACAATTAAAAGGTGTAATTTAATGTATAATAATCTAGTTATAAGTTAATGCCACGCCTAAAATGTAAAAATAATTGAAATAAATCACGTATTCTATCATTCGCACAGCCAAATTGTGACAGATTTTAAGTAGCAAGCGTTGCTAATTAGATTCGGACCTCATGTTTAGTCATGATAAACGACATTAAAAGTCATAAAAAAGCAATATTTATAAACGGCGAATTTTTTTCACGCTTAGATTGTAAATACACCATAACTGTAATCATTAAGGTGATGCTATTAGTCGACTTTAAATAATTCCCAAAAGAAAGAAAAATATACGCATGAATACATAAATGTAGAAGAAAGGCACTTGCGCCATGAATGGCGAAATGCGATTAAGGCAGCATTAACCGGATTTCTCCAGTGAATTCTCTTTCCAACTAGATTACCACAGACTTTCACCTATTAAGGTGTCTCTTGTTTATAAAATGAACAGAGCGGGGTGATAAAAAGATTGCTTGTCTAATTTTTTGTGTTTTTCAGCAATCCATTCGAGACATCGTAGGTCTGGCGAGCGGCATGTCAGCAGACTTTTCTGTTGGCGCTCTAGCAGATACAAAATACATCCCTTAACTACATGTTACACTTAAGGCAAATCGCAACATGAACTCAAACAAAATGAAGTGATTACTTTTCTCTAACTAACAATAATGCTCCGCTATCAATCATCATTCTACCAGTCTATTTCGTTTACCACTAATTACTGGAGGCTTGTAATCACTGCTTAAACATATTTATATGAATAAAATACGCATATATAACGGACAAATAATGCTAACATTACAATAAACGCAATTTTAAAGTTATACAAATTTCATAGTACCATTAATGAGTTATTAAGCCACTAGTGAATGAAAAAATCAAATCGTATAAAACGTACAGGTGTGAATGCACTTGCATTATGTGTGTGAACATTTAAATAAGTATTAATAAATGTCAGCTATCTAATTGATTGCCGGGCTCATTAATGTCTCATATTGAGAATGCCCAGGTCTTTCTAACAGGTAATGCTTTGCTAATGGAAACTAAAGCATATCAATATCCTATCGAAGTTAAAATGCTCAATGACTGGATTTTGTATAACTGTTTAATGCTACCATGCCTGCTTTTTATGATAGAGTTAACGTTAATCAAATTGACTAAACGTTCCATTGCAATCTCATTACGAATATATATATATATATATATATATATATATATATATATATATATATATATATATATATATATATATATATATATACTATCATGGCAAGATTTTAATATTTGTCGTCAGTAAAAGTTAAGCATTGCATAGGTCAGAAAATGGAATTCATCAAAGAGACTGGTTTCGTCTTTAGTAAACACGTTATCCAATATTTGCACAAATTCTGTCTAGTACTGGTTGAGTTCAAAACAAGACGACATAGGTCTATTTGATGAACCTGTTTTACTATTTGATGCAATGTTTAGTTTATATTGAAAACAAAAAAATTAAATACTCGAGAGTTAGTTTGTGGGAAAATAAGCTAGTTTGTTCCCTAAAATCTTAACAATATAGATGTAAAATTTCAATTAAAGGTTTCATGGGTTTCTTTTTTATTAAGTGAGTGTGAACTGGTATAATTCTGAATTTCATTTATATTTATGCGTCGCAGTCGTAATGATGATTTATAATAGTTTATATATATTTGCCTTTGAGTCTATGCGGACGCGACTTATTCTCAATGAATAGCTATGTAATGCTTTAAATTCAGTTATTCTTATATCGATGAATTGCGTATTAACCAGGTTTACATGGTTTTGGCAATTGCACGCACCTATAAATTACTCACATTATATTGTCTGTAAGTCCACATTCTCCTTTAACAGTTTCCTCCTGGTAGGAAGGCATGGTGTGCACATTGCATAATTAATCACGCTTTAAGTTGGGCAATTTCAGGCGCTGACCATGATAATATTAATAAAGTTTGTGTGGATGCGCCTTCTTCAGTGTCTTTTTAGTTCTGCTGAATGATTGTTTATGCTGGTCCAACGGATCATTGAGTCTGATTACATACTACAATATTTTTTTGGTTCTTGCAATTCGTGGCTAGTCAAATAGAGCATTATATTGTAGAAACTTTTGCTTGTCTAGGTTGAGTGATTTTTATCTGAGATTAAGGGCTTCGCATGTGTAGTAATTTTATCTGCAAAACTTTATGTGTAGCGAAGAAAATTGGTCATTTAAAAAATATGCTCTTAAATCGCTGGTTTTCTGCTAAAAATGTTGGTAGATTTTATCAATGAAATATTTTTTCGTACGTCTAATATGTGCTACCGTCCATAGGTGTAAATTTGGAAATTTGTAAGAATTTTTAGGGAGTTGATAAATGATTTGTGGCATCCAGCTTCATGATTCTCCGTGTGCTGAAATTGATTTTAACCTTCACATTGGGAAAGTTTACCTTCGCGCAAATAATGAGTCGAATAGGTCCTGTAACAAAAACATAACCTAACTCTGAACTGTATCCGTTGGATCAATTCTTATTACTACTGATGAACGCCAATAGAGACGCAACTATAGTAGGAGATGAATTGCTTTTGCTAGCTTATGCAATGTTTAGTTTATAGCATTAATATGAATATAAATATATATTGGCATTATACTTTAACTAAATACCATTTCTCCAGAAGGCAAGATTGCTCTTTTATCATAAACGATCAGAGATGATAAAAATTTAAATTTTGGACGAAGGCAATACCCATGAGAATCAAACTGAAGAAAAGATTTACTGAAAATATAACTTGCTTTCTAACCGGAAGATGAATGCAATGCAGAGCCTCGGTGTCGCAAAGAGTAAGTTTCATAGTTCAAAACCACACGATTTCTTAAGTTGTTTCCACAGTACAAGACTTGCCACAAGTTGTTTATTTCCTGTGAGTATGATGTCAACCCTGAAGATGGGACTGAAAATGGTCCCGAAAATTTGGGAAATATTCTGAAAATCTGGCTTCAACGTAGTTTTCAGACAAGAAGCTGATGTACGGCTTCAGGGTGACGGGACATGTGAGAACCTATCAATCAATGCCAAACAACATTTGTGCACCTGGAAATGTAAAGGAATCAATATTTTACCGACCTACGAGTGCTATCAATTGTCCCGCATAAATGAATTTCGGAATAAAATTCAAATACAAAATGAATCTTTAATTTTTTATTTTCATTTATTTAACAAGGCACACAATGAACATTTTAACATAACTAATACAGCATTGACAGTCTCTTACAGGTTAAGCGATTAACACCATTATCAGTTTTAGCTATCAATTCGCAAACGCTGCGTATATGATGCACAGTTGTGAATTCCAATGAAACAAGAAAGATTTTTATCCGATCGTGTCGGTAAAACAGACAGAAACCACCGAACTTGTCGGTAAAAAACTCAATTTAACTAGGGATTTACGCTTAAACATACAAAGGAATAGTCCTCCACTTGAGAAACGTGTAAAGAAAATTCTACCGCCATTGACTATTGCGAGATAATTGATAGCAGCTAAGGGTTGGGAAGAACTTCATTCCATTATGTATCTAGGTGCACAGCGTTTCTGTTTCCGTCATTCATTGGTCTCATTGGACCGTACTACACAAAATAATATGTTCTTTAAAAGATTCTTCAGAACAAACAATGATGTCAAGATATTCTTTAAATAATGTTTGAAAGCATTGGATAAGCAACAATCCTATTGTATTAATCCAGTCGAACAGTACAGCATAACGATAATTTAAGTCATGTTTGCGACCTCGAAGTAAGCACCAATTCCATTGTACTTAATCAGTCGAACGACGTACCAAAACTACCGTTAGTCACAAGTACTGACATATAATTTTTTTACGTTGTTCGACTAGTTAAGTACAATGGAGTTGGTATTTAATTCATGCTCTCAGATTTAATTTAAAGATGCCTTATCACCACTCGTGCAATCAATGGTTGTTAAATTGTATAACTCATATACATGTCAAGTGCAATATATGCGAAACAAGTAAAGATGAGATAAGCATAGTTAATGTTGTTTTCAGTTATATATATGAAATACAGTTTGATCCACGCTAGTCAATTTATCATTTCATATTCACTTCTTCAACTAGAATGCTGCTTCCATCATTGTTCTGACTGCTTCACCTCAATTCGTGCATTTTTGCGAGGAATTTCCGTTGTATTCACTTCAGCAATGAATAGGACCATTGGAGGGTTCTCGACTTCAAAAGTGACTACTGCTGCGTCATTCCCACTAAAGAGTCGTCCAAGGCAAGAATTAAACGATGAAGCGCGAAAGTTCGTGGTTAGTCGGACATTTTAACGAAAGCTGTATTGTGCTTTGTGTCCACCCTTCCCACAGGATACGGTCATCATTTAGTGCCGTAGGCTCGACCTTCGCTACAATGACATAGTCGCCGACCCGTAGGAGAGTGGGTGTAGGTCATCTGGCATTAGTTTACTGCTGTGTGGCTCTCACATATTCATTAGTTGTTTTAGGCGCACCTGACTATCCGCTATGGTGCAGCACTCATGAGATACTAGGATTACGGATTCACCTGGCAGTCTAATATGCCCTCCATAGACTATAGCTGTCGGAGAGAATGCTGTATGTGTTGATATTAAACGTAATTTCTCGCCAAGATCTCGGGGCCCCGTGGCACCAATATATAAATACCTATTTCATCGTCCGTTGTGCTCGCTCAGCCGGCGCGCTAGTCTGCGGGTGGTAAGTAGATGCACGAGAATGTTTTATGTCAAGGTCCTTGCACCACTGATTAAATTCTCTTGACTCAAACTGTGCATCCTGGTCGGTAACAATAAATTTGGTGCACCAAATCGACTAAGCTAGTGCTCTTCTAAGCGCTTTATAAACTTTTCTGTGGAGATTTTCATCAGTGGTACAAGCCCGACCAATCAGTTCAACTTATTGGTCATGGAAATCACATAGACTACCCCACCACGAGCCACCGGCAGTGAACCTACAAGGCAGAGATTGGTTGATTGCAGTTGCATTGAAAGCAATCGTAGCGACTTTTTCTCTATTTTGTGGTTTTCAACGCTGGCATATATTGCACTGTTGACAATAGCTACGAATTTCTTTGGTCATGCCAGGCTAATACAATCGCGACTGCAATGTTTCGATGAGGCTCCCGGTGCCAGGATGTCCCAACGTTTCGTGTCAGAAAGCAAGTAATTCTGTTCGTATAAACTTCAGCAAAATATTGCACTATTTTTTCTTTTTTTGCACAAATAGACCGCTTTTCAGGCTCAACGCCAAATATTGTGCGGACACCGCTTTATTATATTTAACTGAATTACAATAACCTGGCATGTGGCATCATCTCCCTGTTCTTCAAAGACCTTAATAATGGGCGAAATTCGCACTGCGGAAATTCTGCTGAATGCATCGACTTCCGCATTCTGAACACTGGCTAGATGGTGAATTGATATATCGTATTCCTCGAGCTCTTCAATTTCTCGGAGTCCTCGTTGCTTCTCAATAACTAGCGATCTCCAATCTACTAGTGCATTGAGTTCGGTAAAGACGTCTGTATATCTACCGATGACAAAATGCCTAAACTTTCGTAGTGCACATTATACGGCCAGTAGTTCCTTTTCTTTGACGGTATATATGTGCTTCGCCTTAGTGAGTGTGCGATTTACATTTTGCGCCGGACGTCCATTCGCTTTTAACAGTGCCCTGATGCCAATATCTGACGCGTCTGTAACAATTGACATTCTACCTAAATACAGTTGTCTTTTAATTGCTGTTTATATAGGATAAATGCTCTTTGAGCTTCCGCCGTTCAACGAAACGGTATTTTGGCGCTAGTTAACTTGAAAAGGGCTGTTACGTAACCGCCATCCCTGCGAGATATGGTCTACACAAATTCACCATACCAGTAAATCTTCCCAATTGTTGTCTAGTAGTAAGCACGGGATAATCCCTGATAGACTGTACATTCGAAAATAATGACATACCTCCCGCTACTGAGACTGAGTGTCACAGGAACCGCACTTACTGAACTATCTGAATTTTCTCTGGATTAAAATGTAATCGCCATTCCAAGGCTTTGGACAACAACTTCTGCAGCCGAATACGTAATTGGTGTTCAGTAGTGGCTCATAAAATAACATCGTAAACGTAAGCTGTCGTACAGGGTAAATCAGACACGAATTAGTCGATCATACTTCGGAACACTTTCTGTGAGTTCTTCAGACCAAATGGTATCAGAGTGAATTGGAAATTAACTTTTGGTGTCTGCACTGCTAACTTCCACCGGTCTTCGGGCCAAACGCCAATTTTCCAAAATCCCTGTCTTAGGTAAATCACGGTAAACCATTTGCTTCCTCTAGCTGTAGAAATAGTCGCCAGTCGGAGCGAACCATAGCAGCTCGTAAAACAGATAAGGATGGTTCAAGATGGCCGGCCTCTATCATCTTTCGTGTTGTCTGAGTCGCTGCTGCTAATTACTTCGGAGGAGCACCATATATGTTTGGTGATTAGTAACCATCGTTTTTTCTATCCATAGTTTAAAGCGATCGACCGTCGGCCCGAGACACTCGCTACAACCAGAGTTTGAATATAATGTTGTATTGGCATCGAAACTCTTTTCATCACACGAGCAGACAATTGGTCTGCTTCTGCACCGTAGGGCTGCATATCGACTTTATTGACTTATTGATTTTCGGCCTCGAGTGGAATAAACGTTTATTTTGACAATAGATCGTCCAAATCCATTTGCTAATAAGATATACCCTCAATAGGGGCGTTTGGTTATTCGTCACAATAGAAGACATATAGTAGATGCCATTATTTATTAATAATTGAGTGTTCTATTCGCCCGCAGCCACCACTGACGCGCACGATGCCTGATACAAATTTGCTCTCGTAGGTTTTACGTTGTCTAATGGCCAAGTCATTGGTAACACCGGCACATCAGTCCCCATATCCAACTGCATAATTACTGGCTGTCCGTTGAAGAGTTCTAAAATTTTAACTTTAATAAAAATACATACTTGTAGCAACGTTTAACAAACTTCTTGTACTTCGCAGGCCATTTTGATTCTGAACAGACTATAGGATTCTCTGCTGCTCCTCTTCCCACGATATACAAATCTGAGCATCAAAAGGATTTATTTTTTTGGCATGAACTCGACTATCAATATCGCTAAGATGGTGGACCCTACTGCCTCATTGAACTGTCCGTTCTCTTGGAGAACTATACTGATTTAACTTCCCCTTAGGTGATGTATTTGTCGCAGCTAGTGTCTTTATATATTAAGCTTACTTCCAAAACACTGGCTGCCACCGTCCGTCCTTGACTTGCTGATTATGCCGCGAAGAATTCTAATAAGGTTTGACGCCCTGCCGGATGTTATAACGGAACTAATGCGTGGGCTTGCGCCGGCCAATGTGGTGGTCATCATTGCCGAACTTTGTAAAGCCTGGGATCTTTCATTCAGGCCTTCTTTTGCACTCGATATTGTGCCATAACCGCAAGGATCCAGCAGAATAAACATGATCCCTTCATGCAAATACTAAGTTAGCTGATGCGTGCCATAGTATAAAGTGGCATCTCACCCGGTAGTAGTTTGCGTTTGTAAAATTCTTAAAACACCTCCAGAAGCCTGGTTCGGAGGTGATCCAACACTGGTCTTTTACATTCTCCATATATCAAGTCAACAGAAATTTCTAATTTGACTGCAACTGTCCGGTCAGATATTTCCTGAACAGCCACGCGTACAGTAAGTAATTCTAGTGAAAATTCTTGCGCTCGAACAGAAGCTTCAAATTTTTCGAACAACAACTGTGGACTTTCCACATCAACGGGTGTAAGCATAGGCTTATATTCTGACAGTCGGAAAAAAACTCGTAGATTCGGATGAAAAACCGGCATAGGCCCGTCTGCTTTTTCTTGGGCACGGTCGCTATTGCTGACTTCAGCCTTATATTAGTTAGGTCATTTATGCGGATTCTCTCAGAATTTACTATAATGGTTTCTTACAGCTGAGATTTAACCATCCATAACTACACTGTCAGTGTGTTCGTTTATGCAGCCAATATTCTTACGAAGTCTTCTAATCCGTTAAATTCATTTTGCTCAACACAAATGCTGTATTTTTAATCAATTATTTATAGAAGTTTTCTCGTATAAAGCGCATCTATTTATTACAACAAAATAAAATTATAGAATATTTCATATTCACTTCTGTGGCTTGAATGCTGCTTTCGTGATTGTGCTGACTGCTTCATCTTAATTCGTGCACTTTTGCGAGGACTTTCTGCTGTACTCACATCAGTCTTAGATAGGACCATTGGAGCGTTCTCGGCCTAAATTGTGGCTACAGCTTCACCAAGACATTAAAAATTTTAATCGATAATTAGTCTAACTTTATGTTGGATAATCTATCGACTCTAAATTGATATACGTACTAGTCCTACACAGTTCACTTACATTATGGATGTCGTCAGTGTTTGATGCTATGCCATTATCCATTTCTCTATTGTTTTACAAAAAAATTAGCCGAAAACGCTTTACTGTACAAATCAACCCTGTAGACTTCGAAGAAATATCATCTTTTTTGTTAATCGCAATGTATGGAAAGTTTATCCTGAGGTAGAATTTGGAGAAGAATTTCACATCGTTTATAAGCAAATTCGCTCCATATTATTAAATATTTTACTAGAGAAATGAAACATGAATTAATTTATTCTAAATATAAAACTTTACACGAAAGTTAAAATATAAAAAATAACTAACATTTATTTCGTATGCTGATGGAAAAGCCCAATGGTAATGCCAGTGCACAAACAACGTCTATTGATAGCAATAGTATTCTTTGTAATAAAGCTATGCTTCAATAAACAGTGTTTTTCTATTCAGGGCATTTATTTCGTTACATATAACGCCATATTTTTAGGCAAACTCGTGTAGATTGGAAATTTTAATCGCTGCTAAATACCATAACAACGTTTGTACCATAGCTCTTGTCAGTGACAATTTGTTAATCACATGTGTAACTTTCCAGTGTCACGCTAGCACATCTTAGTTTGTCCTGATCTTAGAAACTCAACACTCCATACTATCTGACTACGAGGAAAAAAATGATTATGCATGAAAGAGAGGAATAGGTCTTTATTTTAACACTAAGATGCACTCACACAATACTTATAAATACACACACATAGGTGTATATATATATATATATATATATATATATATATATATATATATATATATATATATATATAGTATAATGGCGGGATTTTGAATATACATATTCTGCCAGTGTAAACTAAAAACTGTACAAAGTAAGGCCATTTATTAAGTAGACCTGTTTCATCGTTGTCGGCAAATTTTGGCACATAATTTACCAATATCCAACACGGACGAAACCGGTCAACTTGATGATTTTCCTCCTCTATCCTCTTCAATGTTTATTTTATAGTGACCATATATATGTTTATATGTATTTGTGTGTGTATGTGCGTGTGTGTAGACGAAAGACAAATTAATGTCTGGAAAATGAATTGTCCGTGTTCAATTATATTATCAAGGTGCATTTCAGTGACAAGATTACATATATTGATATATTCGCATTTAATTCAGATAATTGGTCGAAAAATGATTCCATACAATGTTTTATATATATATATATATATATATATATATATATATATATATATGAAACAGTATCGCATAACAGGAAAGACATATTGATAGATATATTTATTTGTAGAGCTTGCACCTGATATGATTTACTTTGCCACATTTTGAAAAATATTGTGTGCATAATGCTAAATTATCTGACGCCCAAGAACAATTACAGAAAGATGTATTATGACAAGGAGGCACATACAAAAAAAGTCAATATAGACGCGTATTGAAAAATAACAATCCATCACGATTCAGACAACAACCCTACTTACACTTCGATACTCTCGAATGGAGACTGAGTTTCAGACACGTCAGTACGTGTCAGTGCACAACCGGCTAGATATAATTGGATTGGTGTTTATCCCAAGCTAGCAAAGTTTTTTTTTAAATTGTTAACACCAATTCTGCAATCAATGATGTTAAAATTGTATTACATCGTCTAACAAAATTTTTTTAAATAAATAGACAAGGACAAACTACGATCGCAGTATTTATATAGACGGGGTTACGGAGAACTAGCATATATTTATTTATGTATTAAACCTTACGCATCTGCTAAACTATTAGTTAAAATATGAACATACGTTTCGTGCTTATTAGACACTCATTTGTAGGAGCTCGCACTCAGACACCACCACAAATAGAGTTGATCAATTAAAAAGAGGAATATGATTGACACCAAATCACAGACTTACGAGAAAGCAAACAAAATTCGCATTAAGTACGCGTTCATTCACGTAGAGTTGTACCAAATTATCGGCACACATGCATACAAAATGCATTTATACAATTTGGAGACGATGTGAATGGCTTTGATGTTACCCATCCAAAGAAAGTCCAATTACTAACTAAAATTAGACGTATGATTTGACGTTTGGCGTTGAAAGACTTTACCTGAAGCTAAACATACAAAAGTTTTAATACCTCTACACATAGAAGATTGCACCGAAGTTTGATTAAAATTGGTCAATAATCGTATATTTAATTTGAAATTATCTGCCGTCTCTTAACGCAGAGCAATCAGTAAACGGTAGTTTTGTTATGTTGTTCGACGACTGGTTAAATACAATGGGATAGGTGTTTACTTCAAGCTCGCAAACTTGATTTAAAGAAACAGAAAACATGTTTTCGTTTGAAATTATGTGGTTTGTTCCTGCCGGATTTGCACACAAATACCAAATAACTGCGTGATTTCAATATCTAAAGGCGATGAACAGCTGAATGGCCGATTGGCAGTTAAAATGAGCTTCTTCGTTGTTTTTCCATTGATGGTTCAGACAATTTACATTCTGACTATTCGAGACGAGATTTATGTAGCTGTTCACATATAGAACGGATAAGCGAATGCAGCCACCTTCTTCATTTATCTGAAGACGGATATGAGACCCATTTTCTCGATAAAGTAAGATATATTATATAAAAATGGGTTGGCTTTGAAAATTCACTGCCAAAGACGTTATACTAAGTTGAAGCGACAAGTGCTTTAATAAATATACGTAGAAGAGGTTGAAACGTCTAACTGTCTCTAATTTCTTGGCCACAAATATAGGATGCGATATCTATGCATACTAACATTCCAGTGCAGGTTTCTTTAGAGTGTTCAACGTTGTTTAACGGAACACCCTGAAATATTAGAAGGTAGTAAAATGATAAGGAGTATTATGGAAAAGTTTAAAGTTGGTATGTCCTCTACATACTTCATATTTAGAAATGAATTCTACATACAAGTTAAAGGTGTTCCTATGGGACAATCATTATCGGTCCCAGTCGCTAATATTTACATGCATTATTAAGAAAAATATCTCTTGTTCACATCTCCCCTCAAACCAAACTTAGATGACACCTTCTGATTTTGGAATCATGGGGATAAGGAGTTGGAGAATTTGCTGTATTTAGCCAATCGGCTAGGAAAGTTTCAATTTACATTGGAAAAGAAAGAAAAGAAGAACTATCATTTATGGATGTAAAATTAAAACGAATGAATCAAATATTAGAAAAAGATTATTACAGGAAAGATACAAATTCTGGTATCCTCCTGAATTACTGCTCTAATCACCCGTTTAGGATTAAAATAGGCATTCTAAAATGATTGATAATAGGTCTTAAAATAGTGAATTTAAAATATAGGCACAAAGAACTGATGAAATCGAAATAAATATTCAGGATAACTGTTTTTTCGGAAAGATGAATTTATAAAAGCATAAAGGAGACGCTATGGCGTTTTAATGAAAAAATAGAACCACTCAACACATCAGGGGTTTATAAGATACCTTGTAAAGATTTCAAACTCAGGTATATAGGTGAAATCATGCGTCGAATAAAGGTACATAGAGGGAAAAATAAAACTACATGCAAAAATGGACATTGTCATAGATCAGATCTAGCCAGACAATCAATGGAAACAGGTCCTCAGATAAACAGGGAGAGCTGTAAAAATATTGCACTAAGTAACCAAAATAGGGAATCAAAAGAAATAAAATCAGGAATGATCGTCATGAATTTCGCATCCGTATAAAAATCATTATAACCCATATTTAATAAAGCCTTATCGAATGGAATGAAACGTGGAATGGAGGAATCAGAGATAAAAATAAAAACAACTAAGCGACCACGAATATGAATTTGAAATAGTAAACGGAACCATTTAGATGGAGTTGTAAAGAGGTAAATACAGTTTGTTGCGGAGAACTAATATATCTGCAAGTATGTATTAGGTGTTGCGAACCTAGTAACAAATTAATTCAGTTGTGACCAGAAGAACAAGCCAAAGACAGCATGAACGGAAAGTATAATCTCATGCACATTCGTTTCGTGCTTAATGGCGACTCATCAGTAGGAGCTGGTATTACGCTCTTTATCCACTATATATTTGGGTGAAGAATGTATGATAAAAGGACGGTACAATCTCCTAGACGAATGTGTAAATCTGCAATAGTGAAGCTAACATCATATAGTCCACGACAATGCGACTTCAACGCTAACTCACACTATATAATATATATACCGAGTCTGTAAAGGATACTAACACTATAGCTATTGTGTCAGTAACCGATACCAACATTATTGTACCGAAAAGGTACATGGTATTAACACTATGGTTTCTGAGTCGGTACATGCTACCAACCCGATGGATATCAATTTATGCTATAGTTCACCGAAATTGAGAATTACAACAATTTCTGAACATCTGTTACTCCAGTAAATTCATAAACTCTGGCCTTGATTGGGTGATATCCATCAGGTTGTTACCATCTTCCGACTCGGAAACCATAGTGTTGGTACCATGTACCTTTTCGGTACAATTATGTTGGTATCGGTTACTAACACAATAGCCGGAGTGTTAGTATCCTTTACAGACTCGATATATATATATTATATAGTGTGTGCTAGCGTTGAAGTCACATTGTTTTAGACTTTATATAATAATAGCTCCACTATTGCAGGTTACACATTCGTCTAGGAGATTGTACCGTCCTATTATCCCACATACTTCAACCAAATATATAGTAATTAAATGAGGTAATACCGGCTCCTACTGATGAGTCGCCAGTAAGCACGAAACAAATGTGCTTGAGATTATACTTTCCGTTCATGCTGCCTTTGATTTATCCTTCTGGTCACAACTGAACTAATTTGTCACTAGGTTCGCAACACCTAATGCATACTTATTTATAAAGAGGTAATTTGGCTACAATTGTAGTGAATCCTGTGCGCCCAGGGTAATTTACATGGCCACTTATATGTTGATTTACATATATATAAATATATATTTATATATATATATTTATATATATATATATATATATATATATATATATATTTATAATTAGGAAATACAGAACACATATGTATTCCTAATTATAAATATACTGTGTTAAATTAAAAGGCATGGATTTTATATATATATATATATATATATATATATATAATATGGATTTTACATGCCTATGCATATATATAAATTTATTGGTGGATGGATATGTAAATGTTGAAATAATATCTGGCACGATCTCACATGGTTGTTTATATTTCTATTTATATATGCAGATTATATATGGCGTTTACTCGTAAATATATATGGATGAATATTATCGATTTATTTAACATGTGAGAGGAACTCACATGGTTGCATATACGTTTATCTAAACGTGCATAATATATATATATATATATATATATATTGCGCAGATACATATATATGAATGATTCTATATGTATATATAAGATGGGGAACTCACATGGTTGCTTATATGTTGATTTGGATATACATAATATATATTGTGTGTAGACGTGTATATGCATGGATATTTATGTATTCATATAAAATGTGAGTATATAATATATAAATGTAGTATATATATATATCACTCAAGGTGAATAGTAGGTACTTGAAGTTCAAGGAACCCATTGTTTTGCTTATATATATATATATATATATATATATATATATATATAAATCAAGTTTGCGAGCTTGAAGTAAACACCAATCCCATTGTATTTAACCAGTCGTCGAACAAAATAACAAAACTACCGCCAGTTTTGTTATGTTGTTCGACGACTAGTTAAATACAATGGGATTTGTGTTTACTTCGAGTCCGCAAACTTGTTTCAAAGAATTGCTACCACCACCTGTGCAATCAATTATGATTTAATACAAGTAGTCATTTAAATATTAACAAATGTGTTTTAACTGATATAATTTATCAATTGAGGGACTCGCATGGTTGCTTATACGATATTCATGTTACATATTGTGTATACATCTATTTTATATATATATATATATATATATATATATATATATATATATATATAATGGATAGCTTGATAATCAAAAAAGATGTGGGAGGAACCCACATTGTTTACTGATGTGATTTTATATATAAGATAGAGTGTGTATAACTGTATATAAATAGATATTCATATATAATACATAGATACAAATAAATATAAATAAGTAAATATTAAAATTTAAATACAAAATAAAAATATTGCAAATATATTATATACCCAAGGCAATACGTAGGAGCCCATCTTGTTGTTTACATATTATTTTATATATGCATAAATATGTATATGGTTTTGACACAAATATTTAAATGAAAGAAATAAATTTATACGGGATATGAGTATGAAGACTGGATATTAGAATAGACAATAAAAAATATTTATTTTTAATCAGGGTTGCGATCTTGATATAAACACCTGACCAATTATTTACATACTTTTGTCAGTATTAACCAAGTATTGCATGATGTGGAAAAGGCAATTCATCCGATAGACCGGTTTCGTCCTTATTGGGAGCTCATCATGCGCTGTCCAGAATTTGCCGCGGTCAGGGCTCGAACCTGGGCACGTCTGCTTCGGAATCTGGTGCTTAGGTTCGAACCCTGATCGCGGCAAACACAGAGCAGAAAGTGATAAATTCCCAATAAGGACAAAATCTGTCTACTGGATGAATTGCCTTTTTCACACTATACAATACTTAACTTTTAATGATAAATTTGTGTATATAATGGGTCAGGTGTTTATATCAAGATCGCAAACTTGATTAAGAATAACTGTTATCACTGCCTGCGCAAATAATGATCGCTTAATAAAAAATACTTTAAGAATTAAAATAAATATAAATAGATCTGTTTTGAATGCGGATACCACATTTGCCACAAATTGTCTTTTTTCCTGTGAGTATGGTGTCAACCCTGAAGATGAGACTGGAAATGAAACCCCGAAAATTCGGGAAAAAAACGGAAATTCTTGCTCCTACGTCATTTTCAGACAAGCAGCTGATGGACGGCTTCAAAATTAAGAGAAAAAGGAGAACCAATCAATCAAAGCAAGCAAATTATACACCGGGAAACGTAAAGGATTCAAGATTTTACCGGTCTCCGGGTGCTATCAATTGTCCCGCACAAGAAAATGGCGAGATAACAAATATATAGGATGATTAGGGCGTAAAGCTCCTATTGATGAGTCGCCAGTAAGCACGAAACGCATGTGTTTACGGCAGTATATATTTACTTCACGTCGAACTTGTCATATTATTCTATTTTTATTTAAACAAGGTTGTTATAAGATGCGCAATATCTAATACATGATTACATACATATTAGTTGCTCCTTGACCCGTAAGATATGAAAATTTGTATACACACACAATCCTAAGGACGTTCACCCATATAAATTTGACATGATTTATTGCCATATTTTGTTTTAGTTTGAATAAAACGATTAAATAATTGCAAAATAAATTGCAGAAATATATTGAATTAGATGAACCGGTTTAGCATATTTGCATAAGCACAATCAAGAAAAAGGGTGAAATTCACCGAAATATTGGATGAAAGGCAATTCCAATACAATTATTCAGATGTTGATGTAAACACCTTCCCATTCTATACATAAATTTGCCAGTATAAACTAAGCAGTGTACAGTGTAGCTAAGGCACTTCATTTGGTAGACTGGTTTCGTCCTTATTGGTAACTCTTCACTTACTGTCCAGACTATGCCGCGGACAAGTCTGCCTCAGAATCTAATGATCTAACCAATGAAAAATCTTGTCGCACGCTAGAAAATTTTTTAGTTATATAAAAATTAATTTTCTTATTTAACTTTTCCTTTAGATGGAGACCATATGTCATCTTATTTGACCTAACGTTCCTACTAACTACCTCCAATCTGAAATTATCGAACAGACACCACGCTACCTAAGAAATTTGTTTTGAATTCAGCATTCATATAGGTTAATCGGACATTGGTTGTGCGGAAGGTGATAAAAATTATTTAAATCAAGTTTGCCATCTTGATATAAACACCATTTTTGTTACATACATTCATTTTTCAGCATAAAATAAGCATCGTGAAATGTAGAATAGGCAATTCATACCGTAGACCGGTTTCGTCATTATTGGGAATTCTTCACGTACCGTCCAGAATTTACCGCGGACAGAGCACGAATCCTGGCACGTTAGCTTCGGAATCTGTTGCTTTAATCAATGAACTACATTGCTGCACACTACACACAATTTTCAGATATATACTAACTAATGTTTTTGGTTAGACTTTCCTTTAGGTGGCGCCTATATGGCATCCCTTTATCCATAAAGTTGAACTAACCATCACCAATCTGTCATTATAAAACAGACACCACACTGCATGGGTAAGTGATATTGAAATGAAGGTTTGTATAGATAAACGAACCTTGGTTGTACGAACGGTGGAAGCAATTACTTTATTCAAGTTTGCGATCTTGATATAAACGCCTGACTCATTATGTACATACATTTGTCAGTACTAATTAAGCATTGTATAATGAAGCGAAATAAGTTTAACAACAAAGCATTTCCTGAAAACAGAAGACAGCATTAATATCGAACTTTTGTCAATCCTACTTAACATTTTGCTTATCTCAGCGTTGAATAATCTGAGTGTCTATGCTGGTCATCATCATCAGCATCATCATGTCCAGCCACACAAAAGTCAAATGACTAATGTTTCACTGCCATATAACAATAAGGAGTGAAAAAAAGTATATAAGTGAATTAAGACAAATTATTAGTGAGATTTACGAGAGAGGGGGGGGGGTAAAGAGAGAAGGAATACCTTGCTACTACGAGAAAATTTATCAGGATAACTCACAGAAATGAGGCAAACTAAACCTCTCCACAACACCATTATGGCCAAGTTAGCATTCGGGCAAGGCGACATCAGCAACACAGCTTCCTTGCGGATTTCACCGTATCACGTCATAAACAAACCGAACCTCGCAACTAACTTTGCCCTACTAAGAAAAGAAAGTTACGAAGATGATTCTACTAGACATCTGCAACAAGATCGCCACTGAGCTCGATTCGCTGCCATATCGCTAAGGGTTTCTAACTAAGAACTGTGATGTGCACGAGGACCCCATCCCGGCAGACGAGTGGATCCTATACTACCCAATTTGGATGTAAGTGATTTTAATTGTTTCTGCCATGTCAAAATCTGCCCACCTTGTTTCTTACGCCAATTTGGTGCTGGATGAGAGAACAGAGCTCTATTGGGCAATCGGAATGAGGGCATACGCAAAACGTGACCGAGCCAACGAAGTTGATGGAGCCTTATTTGTTTTTCTAACGACGAGCACTTATTGTCAGATCCAAAAATACGTCTACGGATGTCAACGTTAGTTATTCGTTGTTGGTAACCAACATGTGCTATACTTCTCAAACAACGATGATCGAATGCCTGTAAGCATCTCAAATCATCAACTCTAAGAAGCCAAGTTTCACTAGCGTGTAGTAAGACTGCGCGTACAGATGCATTGTAAACACGACCTTTAAGGCAAAGTGAAATATTGGCGTTTCTCCATAAATGACGAAGGTTCGAGAAAGCTACTCTAGCTTTCGCGATCCGTATTCTCACCTCGTCGGACATATTGCCTACGTTATTGATAGAGCTCCCAAGATATGCTGGCGAGAGCAATGTATCATTGAATCTGTTATAACTTGACGTATACAAAATTAGACGTAAGTCTATCAGAAATCAAGCTCCAGAAATTCTTTAGGCCATATTACTATTAAATAGCCAAGGCGTTCTCATTGGATTAATGGAGGTCTAAGGTGCATATGATGCGAGTGCTCTGCTCTAGACTCAATGTGGCACTATTATCAGTCTACTTCCTTCAGAGCTACGCCGTAGTGGATGCAAGTTGGACAATCTTAAAATGACCGCCGTCCACGGAACTAACTGGTGCACAAATATATATTTCAGTATGAAGAATGGTTTACTTCCTTTCATGCTGACATGTTGTTAATATGACTGACTTTTAGATACATTATTTGCGGAGAACTAATATATGCAATTGTGTATTATGTGTTGAACACCTAGTAACAAATTAGTTCAAATATGACCAGTAAGATAAACCAAAGACAGCATGCACAGAAAATATAATCTCGCGCATAATTGCTTCTTGCTTATCGGAAACTCATCATTAGGAGCCGGTATTATGCTCTATATCCAAAATATATTTTGGTGATAAATGTGAGACAGTTACTCACATATGTCAGATTAAACGAAGAATTGTATAGTGTAGAAAAGGCAATTCATCCAGTAGACCGGTTTTATCCTTATTGGGAACTCATCCCGTACTGACCGGTATTTACCGCGGGCAGGGATTGAACCTGGGCACGTCTGCTTTCGGAATCTAGTGCTCTAAATACTGAGCCACCCTGCCGCGTACTACATACAATTTTCAGATATATAAACTAATTCAATTCGGTTAGTCTTTATTCTTTTAGGTGGAGCTCATATTGCATCCATTTAGACCCAAAGTTCCAACCAACTATCCACAATCTGTCATTATTGAACAGACACCACACTACATGTGGAAGTAGTATTGAAATGGACATTAATGTAATTAAACGAGCATTGGTTGAGCGGGCGGTGATAACAATTACCATAATCAAGGTTGCGAAATTGATATAAACACCTGACCCATTAAGTACATACATTTTTCAGTATAAACTAAGAATTATATAGTGTAGAAAAGGCAATTCCTCCAGTAGACCGGTTATTGTTAACAAGCTTTGAAAGATTATTAAACTACAACATCATTCTGCACACGAAATGAGATTATGCATATCGGGAATTTGAGATAGCTGAAATTATAAGGATGTAAAGATTGATCTGTTAATTGCAAATAGGTAGATTTTGTTTTTCGGTGAGGTTTCTCATGTGCGCTAGACATGCATATATTGAGTTTAGTTACTGAGACAAATTCTATGTTTAAAACCATTGGTGAGTCAATAAAATAAAATATAAATTGAACAGTTTCGGAACGAGGTTACCACATTTGCTTAAATCTGCTATTGTGCGTATTGTGCTGTTTATAATTACCTGAGGATGGTGCTGGAAAATTGGCATCGAAACGTCGCCAGTAAACAAAGATGTCATAGAACCGCATTTCCACTGGGACAATTACAAACCCAGCCCGAACGAAGACCAAAAGAAAATGGAAATTGTGATCAATCGGATCTTTGTGAAACTGTTTGTGCAAAGCTAGAAATCGCGTATGCAAAACGCGACATTGGAAAATATGAAGCTGGCACTCCGCAATCAAATTTCAAAAAATAATTATTAAACTAATGTTTGTCGGAAGTCTTTCATGTGACTCTGAATCGAAACTAATAACTCAAACCGTAACTATGCTCAATTGTCCATCAAACACAACAACAGGGACATCTTATTTAACCCATTCTTACATTGCTTGTAAGTAAATTCATTTTCAATAATGCCGTTTTAGCAAACAAATTTTGGTGATTTGCATCCAATAGTGACTACCGTTGATTTTTTCTGCCGGAATTACTTACTGACATGCAATAAAATAGACCTAATCGTCCGGATATATTTCAGCAAAATTGCCTAAATGTGCTTTCCTTCTAACGAAATTTAATTTACATCGATTTTGCTAAAGATTAACCTTACGCTTAGTTAAGCATGCGTCCAATTAATGTTGCTAGGGTGAGAATAATTACGCGAGTGCATTTTGAACAAAAAACACCAAAATTGGTATTGCATGTTCAAATCTGGCATGTCACTTTTTTCATTTGATAATAAAAATTGTATCATACTGTTAAATCATAAGTAGATTAGTTGTTTAACAAACGTAATTTATGCGCATTAGACCTACTATGGTCATGAAACAAAGCAAAAAGTACACAGCAGATTTGCATTTTTGATTGGTCTGAAAAAGACGTCAAATGTCCTATAGTCAACCAACTTTCAGATTAACTCCACGCCAACCAATGTGAGTAATAGAGTGTGAATTGTAGTCCAAAATAAGGATTTTATTGTTGAAATGACGTGCTGATTTTACACAATACAACAATAAAATTTACATTTAGATAAATAAAATTTCATTCATGAACTGATAGACAAACCCTGGTTATCACACGATCAATTACAAGATCACGTAATCGATAGTGCCAAATGAGTTGGTTCCAATTTACGTAACTTGATGGATGGTACTGATCTAATCGAGATGGCACGATGAATGCATAAAAATCACAGAAAACATACAAAAACGGACAATAAAGACATCTGCACAATGGACTTTAGTAAAGTCTAAAGCCATATCATCAATAGAGCTCAAGGCGTTTCCTTGGACCACTCGAAGAACACTAAAGGCAGCTAGAGGGCTCAGCGTTCATTTTATGGACAAATCTATGCTCTGGAACTGAGAAGATTGGGACACGTGCACATTAACCTTCATCATGAGAAAAACCATCTGCAGAATATTCTGGAGAGAGGGAGAGAGAGATATTAACATCTCATTTGCGGCCGCATGGTTCATAACCACGCTGGCCGTACTACTGACTATGGACCGTCAATCTTCGAGTAGGAAGATCCTACAGCTACGGGCCATAGTGAAGAAATATTAACTGTTATGTTCGAAACTGCATACAAATTTTACCGTTGGCATTTCGAGTTAGATCCAATGTGTGCAAGCGTATAAGGAGATGAGAACCGCATATCGTAATTATCATACCTTATGCATGAATTTCAGTTTTATCCACGGAAGTTAGCTTTCCGTTTTTTTTCTGAGGATAGATTTTTTTAAATATTTCGAATTTTATATTTCACCGCTAAAGTTTTTACATTCTCCCCAAATTTATAATTTTGTATTGCCATAAACATCGAATAATCTTCAGTTTCATGTGATTCTGTATCAATATGCTCAGAATCGAATATTCCTATTTCTGATTACAGTAAAAGTTATACCTCATATATATCTTAATTTTTTAAAATTTATCTATTCTATTCCCGATAGGTCTGGGTACATATGTGGTAATAATACTTATTGGTAAATATTTTACAATTAACATCCTGATTCATACCTGATCTGTGTTTCGACTAACACAGGCTGCATTCCAGTTGTTGTGTATCTTGCAAAGTTAGTTTTTATTTTAAAACTTGTGATGATTTTTGAACTGACGAAAGTGGCAAACAGCGGCCATCGAAATATATTGACGAAACAAAAAAACTTACATTCAGCCTGTGTTAGTCAAAACACAGATCAGGTAATTTTGATAAATCCAGTTTCGCAATTTTTACATTCTTGTAAGCAATATCCTCATTCGATAGAGACATTTCGAGTAAAGTATAAGGAAAATAATATAGAACGTCCTACTTTCAATAAGCATCTCTGCCGACTTTATCACTATTGATTGCTCATTTAATCTCCACAAATGATTACATAAATACCATCGATGCAAATTATTAAAGCAAATTAAAGCACGAAATTTCTTTAACTCCAAATCGCAAGTATCTAACAAATAGTAACGCTTTCAAAGATTTCCTTTCCAGGTGGGTCGTCGCCGAATAAAGTATATATATATATATATATATATATATATATATATATTATATTATATTATAAATATATATTATATAGATTGAGGAAGAACTGGGCTACCTCAGGAAAATTTTGCTAATGAACAACTACCCAGAGCGTTTCATTGATGTCAAAATCAGACCACGGCAGATTCGTACTAGAGAGGATACCGCCAAAGCAGGTTTTCCTAAACTTACCATTTAGAGGCGACTTACCAGCCTCAATAATTGCACGGCGGCTGAATAGAATAACTAAGGAAATTTTCCCAGTGTTAAAGTTAATATGACATTTAGTACACAGAGAATCATGAGGTTGGATGCCAAAGATCAATTGCCAATTCTCTCCAAATCATTCATAGTCTACAAATTCTCATGTATGTGCGGTAGCACATATATCGGACGTACGAAGAAGCAATTGATAAGCAGAATCCACCAACATTTGCCACAGAAATTAATTAACAGAGGCTTGGCACCGTCAGGAAAATCAGCTATTTCCGATCATATATTGGCAACAGGGCACCCTGTCAATTCCACCAATTTCACAATTCTACATAAAGCAAAATCAGAAAAATTATTATTTATTTATGAAGCCCTTTATACAAAACAACAAGCACCTGACCTTAATATTCAAAAGTTTCATCAACATGATATTCTAATCGACTGGCCAAGAATAACAAAATTCAACAACAATCTACTAGTATCCAGTCAAGAACAAACAGGCCCTCGACTAGAATCAACAAACATACAATCGGATTGGCAACAAACTGAAGTGGAAATAACAGAGGCGCATACGGTGACAGAAGTTTCCAAACAATATGAGCGTTTAACACTGCAATCCACACTGGCGCTGTTACCATGTGGAAATTATAAATTTGCGCAACAAGGTGAAACGATCAACTACACTGGGAAAAATAGCACTCGTACATTTAACAGTGAACAATGCGCACAAATGGTTAATTCTCAAGCCATCAAAACAATAATGACCAGATCTCAGACATCACTTTGCAATACTGCGAGAATGACCTTTACATGCAAACACGCACACACACAAACACAAACGCATACACACTTACCAACTAGCCAAAACAAGAAACAGAAGTAAAAACGAGTCAGATTTGTTACCACTAGCATAATCAATTGAAAACCCAAAATGTATAAATATGTATGATTATATAAGAGATGATTAGTATTCACGAAATAAATGGCCTTTATCCACTTTGTTATTAATGTGTTCTTTCTTCCTAATTATAAATATATATATATATATATATACATATAGGAAAGGCAGACAGTATCTATTCTCGTGCTCTGACGTGAAACCGATATTCTTATGTGCTTTGTTGAAACTTTGAAGCAATGTTCGTGATTGCGACCTGTTCTTAAGTACAAGAAATATATCATCCACGTACCGTATATATTGAGCACATTTACTTATGTCACTCTTTAATGATGTATTTTCTAGGTGCCCTAGAAAAATCTCAGCCAACACTGGAGATAAGGGGCTTCCCATTGCGACACCATCAGTCTGTTTGTAGATGTTTCCATTAAAACGAAATCGTACGTCTTTCGTGCATAATAAGATAAGCTTGCGTAGAGTTTGACCTGGCACCGGCGATGGTAATATATCGTGTTCTACCGCTTTGACTATAATGTCAATGGTTTCATCAATTGGAACCTTTGTAAACAAAGACGTAACATCAAAAGATACCATAATCTTGTTTTTAACATTTATATCTTGAATTTTGTTTACAAACTCAAACGAATCAGCAACCGAACGATTACCTAGTAGTTTACGTAATGGTTCAAGTAAACGAACTAGCCATTTAGCTAGTGCATGAAACGGAGAATTTACCATTGATAAAATTGGCCTCATAGGACAACCTCTTTTGTGTGTTTTTGGTAATCTCTCAAAATCTTAGTTTCATTTATTACTTTGCGCTCCACCTTGTCTATTTCATCTGATTTATCGTATAGACGTGTGAATTTTGTATTGTCATTTAACACATTTTCCATCTTTTGTACGTAGTCAGATTTGTCCATTATAACTGCGCTTTTTCCTTTATCAGCGCGTAGTATTTTGATGTCTGCATTTCTGCTGATATTTCTAAGTGCATTTAGATGCTGCTTTGTCAACGCATGCTGCTCTGCGCATTTAGACGATTTCAGGTGTGAAGCCTGATCAACTAGTGTAGCCTTGAACCAATTTTTATAATCAATCGAATGAGAGAACATTGGAACTTGAACGCCTGTTTTAAATCAAATGGTGAATATATATATATATATATATATATATAATATATATAATTGTGTAAGAGCTGCTGCGTACCTAGTAACGGATTAGTTCAACTAGGCGTATAAGGATAAACCACAGTCAGCTTGAACGAAAGGTATATACTCATGTATACATGCGTATAGTGCTTACTGGTGACTCATCAGTAGGAGTATACTACGTATACACACTATATATTTTGTCAAGAATGTGAGACAATTGGACTGTACCAAATATATAGTGGTTATATGGCGTTGTAACGGCTCCTACTGATGAGTCGCCAGTGAGCACTAAACACATGTGTACATGAGAGTATACCATTCGTTCATGCTGACTTTGGTTTATCTTTCTTTTGTTATTTGAACTAATTTGTCACTAGGTTGGCAACACCTTGCACAAAATTAAATCAGATGGTTTGTGCGCCTTTATGACTTGTTGGGCTATACTGATCATGTTCAAACGCTGCAAAATTTTAGCATACTCAAAAAGATAAATTAAGAAAAATTCGACCAACAGTCTTAAAACCCACAAAAATGAGCGATATAGCGTCCATATAAAATCCACAAATAGCTATCAATTGCGTTTGTGTGCATCAGTATATCAAACCAATGTAATAATGTGTTGTGTTATTAATATTATTAGTATTAGAAGTATTGGTGGTATTAGTTGTAGTAATAATAGTAATAATCTTAATAACAGTAGTATTGGTGGTGGTATTTGCAATAGTGGTGGTAATAGAGACAAAAAATAAATTTTCTAATATTAGTATCACATCCCACAAAGAAATCACTTAAATCGATTAAAATTATTTTTTCCAATCTACATTTTTAAATACTTTATCAGCGCGATCATGGTTAAGTGTGGACACGCTTATATCATATGGATTACTGGAATAATAAAAGATAAGTACAGTTTCCACAAGGAATATCTTGTAAATTTCAAATAGTTACAAAAAGTAATGTTCTATAAATAAAGTTTTTTTCTTATGAATCTATTACTTGAGTTTCATTAACTTGTGGCAAACATATTCAAAACTCGTGATCGTGATGAAAACACCAGTTACATTATTTGCATACATTTTTCGGTATATACTAAGCACTGTAAAATGAAGAAAAAGCAGTTCATCCAATAGACCGGTTTCGTCCTTATTTGGAACTCTTCACGTACTTTTCAGAATTTGCCACGGATAGGGTTCGATCCTGGGCACGTCTACATCGGTGTCTATTTTAAATAATTGTTATCACCGCCCGAGCAACCAGTGTCCGTTTAATTATATATCCTGAACATTTTATAAGCATTTTCTTTCCTTAATATAATGATGGAGCCTTCATTCGCTTATTAAACGATCATTGATCGCGCGAGTAGTGATTACAAATTTTTAAACCAAATTTGCGAGCTTAAAATAAACATCAATCATATTGTATTTAACCTTTCGCATTACATAGCAAAGCCACAGTTATTCACACCTATTGATGCGTTTTGATTTACCACGATCATTATTAGAGCATGAAGGAAAACTGTCTACAGAGGATTAAACTGCGATGCATATATAAGAAAAGCAAAATTAGATATGCGACTCGCAACTTTAATAGTCTCACATACGACTGTTTAGATACAATGGACTTGGCGCTTATCTGAAGCTCGTAAACTTAATTTATAGAAATTTTATCACCATCTGCACAGTCAATGTTAGTTTGAAAGAAATGCCAACCAAAAACTCCAAGCCAACAAGTCCAAATTCCAAATATAAAAAATACAACCTACCTAAGTGGCGTTGGTTGTCGCGAGATTTTAGTAAAGCAGCCCTAGTAACATAGCGACAAAACTTTACTCTGCTTGACGGCTGATGCAGTATAGAGACATTAGTGCTTTGACTTTAGTTATAGCCGTTTGTAGACAGCAAATTACCATATATTGGGTGAGATATTTTTGATGAAATTGGATGGTACAATATCCTATAGAAGACAGCTCCGACCAACAACCCAAGGTTTCATGACCAAAAATATTGCGGGTATGTGGCTCAAAGACGGCTCCTACTGATGAGTCTCCAAGTAAGAACGAAATGCATGTCTACATACGATTAAATATTTTGTTCAGGCTGACTTTGATATATACTTCAAGTCCTATTTGAACTAATTTGTTACTAGGTGCACAATAACTAATACATAATTAGTAAAAAATGTAAACACTAGCTACTAGTACAAGGATCTCGCGAACTAGGAACAATCGTGTTGGCTCTAACCGATAGACAACGGACATAAGTTCAATTCCTATGAATAGATGTACAAAATTAGTATTGGTGTATTTTTGTCCTCAATTCAGGCTTAAATACGAAACCGACATATTTTATCTTTTACTCAGTGCTTAAATTGGAACTAAGACAAATTGACTAAATTAGTCTAACCTTTTAATTGAAGTTCCTTAAAATTTCGAAATCAAACACATCAGTCTATTTAGCGCATGCTAGCAATAATTCGGAATTAATAGCAGGAAAGTGACTTAGCAGGCACATTCCATTCAATTTAGCTTCTAACTTATGCATGCTAGCATTGCTTATACCGAATTCCATTGCCACAACCAAACAAGGCATAGAAACCTCTTTGGGATAGTCTTAAACTTTTAACGACGTTCAGGTTTGAGACATGCAGACGTGTCCAGGTTCGAGTCCTGTCCGCGGCAAATTCTGGCCAGTACATGATGAGTTCCCAACAAGGACGAAACTGGTCTACTGGATGAATTGCCTTTTCTACACTATACAATTCTTAGTTTATACTGACATAGGTAAGTAATTAATGGGTCAGGTGTTTATATCAAGACTTCAACCTTGATTATAATAATGCATCAATTCCATATTAACAAGTCGCGCAAGCTAGTAAAACTAGGTTTCATGTAATTAAATATTAAGACTTGCTTGGCAACCATCCAGGTACGACAGAAACTGATTTATGGAGATAAACATGTAATTTTTACATCGTGCAAGACGTTGTAAAAGCCACTCTCATCACTTGCATACTGTCAATCATGGTAGTTTTGCTATATTATTCGACGACTGGTTAAATACTATGGGATTGGTGTTTACTTCAAGCCTGCAAACTTGATTTAAAGAATCTGATATTCATATGATGAAAAAATCATCATATAACGTATTGGAACCTGCTTATATCTCTCTCTCCACACACACACACACACACACACATATATATATATATATATATATATATATATATATATATATATATATATATATATATATATATAATTTTTTTTTCATTTGTATAAACTTGATAAGAAAATGAGAAAGAAACGGTACTTGTCTGATAATATTTTTATTTTTGTACATGGAAGATTACTTTGAATTTTTTTTAAAGCTGGCATTTCATATTCACAGTACGCTATTTATTTTTATCGGAATTTATAATTAAAATTTATGTATCACAAATTATATATCTTTCTGATAAATAATAAAAAGTCGACATTATTTTTACAGGGATTGTGCGGATTATTTTCTTCTTGAGGACTTCACAACAAAAATAAATTTCTTCCTTTATAAATTCATAAGATTTCATTTTATTTATTTAAAAGTAGCTAGTTTGATTTTGAGTTGGTTATTTTTTCTCCTAAAGATATACACATATACGTATATATATATATATATATATATATATATATATATATATATATATATATATATATAAATTTAGTATCCACTTCTATTCTTCTTTGGAATATTCCTACTAGTTATCGGGACATGCATATATATATATATATATATATATATATATTTATATATATATATATATATATATATATATATATATGCATGTCCCGATAACTAGTAGGAATATTCCAAAGAAGAATAGAAGTGGATACTAAATTTATACAAACATGTGTTTCTGTTAGTTTGTTTGTTTCTGTATTTTTTCATAATGATGTTAAGAGAAGTAGTTATCCTGAAATTGTACATTCTAATTCAATATTACTGATACTTGAAGATTGGCACATTCAAATAACATAAATTTTCAGTTTTAAAATCAGTAAAGTTAGCAACTTCGTCCATATCTGCGCATGCATGCCTTTAACAGAAGTCAGTAAAAGATATTAAGAACTTCTAGGTGAAATAGACCATAACATTGTCAATAAAGGAAATCTCGTTGGAGGCTTAAATGTAAAAGTATGCTAAACTGCTCGCTTGTTTTACTGTGTGCGTGTGTGTGTTTTGTTAGCTTGTGCAAAATGCCTGCTAATGTTCATGTTAACTGACCACCATGACCTTAATATTATCGATCAGCCATAAGCATGGCCTTACACACAGACAAAACTAATTTATTACAAAACAAAAGACAAGCGCAGGGAGCATAATGAGAACCCAAAAGTAGACATGTCAGACAACATAAGACAGCACAAGAATACTGATAAATATATAAACGAATATGATGAAATTCATATTATACACTACGGAATTTGTCTATACGTACAAAAATCGGTTCAGATTGCAAGCACTTTCGATATGTACATTAGTAACAATTGGTTGTAAACTAACCGCGGAAATATTCCGCACGAGGGTGTAAGTGCAAGTAAATTCAGTATTCGAGTGAAATTAAATATTTCGTTATGCCAATAAATGACTAAAAAGTTACACCATGTTTAAGAGCATTATCATTTTTGCGGTCCAGCACGCGTCTATATCTTTTGATTTCATATTTCTAACAACTGACTCATTCAATTGGTCAGGATCGTCAACAGCCTAGACAGTTTTGTGCTTTAATTTATTTGTCTTTACAATCTCGACTAACTAATTCGTCAATTCTTGGTAAACAGCCGCGAATTATTGATAATCTAAAATGACATAGCACATAATTGTCATAATGCCAATACTTACCAAACCAAATCGGTTTATTCACTTTTCCATTCACCAAATCCTATTGTAGAGAATCCAAAAACGGTGGACATTCTATGGATTAAGGCTGATATTTTTATGCGCTGTTTATGGCTGCGAACTATTTCGATGAACAATTTAAATATAATCAGCATAACGTATGTTTTATGCACATTAATTTGTGTCACACTTTAATGTTTTCTCAAGATTGCCTAGGAAAGTTTCAGATTTCACTGGAGATAGGGTGCTCCACATAATCAAATTGTTTATGGTTACAATTAAGCTGAACATCTTTCGTGCATAGGAAAATATTTTGCGTAGAGTACAACCTGGGACCGAAGACGGTAATAAGTTGTTGCCTACTGCCTGAAATATAATGTAAAGGGTTTCTTCAATTGGAAAACTTGCACAAAAGAACGTCACATCAAAAGACACCATAATCTTTTTTTGACATTTATATCTTAACTTCAATTGATAAACTCAAGGGAATCAGCAACCGAGTAATTACCTATTAAACAAACCATTGATTGCGCTGAAAAAATTCATAATCGTGATCGTGTATAAATTATGATCTCGACATTTCCAGTCAAGTACAATGTATGTGAGATTACTAGATTTGAGAACAGCAAGTCTGATTTTCCATAATTTAAATATGAATTGCGATTTGATCCGTGTTGGTCAGTTTGGAGTCGCGCTCTGACGATGATCATAAAAGTTCAAAACACGTAAGTGCATGTAATTAAGATTAGTTTTGCCGCGTTGTTCGACTGGTTAATTACTTGAAGCTCGCAAACTTGAATTTTATAACTTTTATCACCACCCGGACAATCAATTGTTGTGTAAATGTATCACTTATATAAATGTGTCAATAGTTGCAGAAATTTATTGTTTATAACAACACAGAAAATGTGCAGCCGACATTTTCGGTCAAGTACAATGTATGCGAAGCCACTAGATGTGAAAGCCACATATTTAGTTTTGTTTTCAATATGTATTCACATTGCGGTTTGATCATCGCTAATCAGATTACCGTCGTAATCTGATTATTATCATGAAATGTCGAAACATGTTAGTACGTGTGACTAGCATTATTTTTTCTGTTTTGCGACGGGTTAGATAAAATGATATTGGTATTTATTTCAAACCCGAAGAATCAATTTGAAGAAAAACGTAATTACCTTATAATCTGCGCAAAGGTTTCAATATACGTACTAGTCATCTAGCTAATGCATGGTGCTGAGAATTGACCATTGATAATATTGGCCTTGTAAGACAAACTTTCTTGAGTTTCTATTCGTCCGTACATTGTTGGTTTTAGATTATCCAACTGATCTGTGCTTGTGTAGAGTAACCCTATCGATTAATTCGGTCTCCATTAATCTTTCGACAGATGTACACTCCATAGGAAGAATTTTGTATTCTCATTCGAGACATTCTCCATCTATCGGATATATTCTCATTTATTCTTGGTAAAAACACATTTGCTTTTATCAGCACATACTACTTTGATGGCTGCATTTCTGCTGATATCTTTAAGTGCATTCAAATGGTGTTTTGTCAATGCATTTTATCCTATGCATTTAAAATATTTCATATGTAATGCCTGATCAATTGAAGTAGCCGTTTATCATTCTACATACTCAGTGCGATATGGTTCTATGTCGGCTGTGTATTCAAGTAACAATTCGAATTCTACCCAAAAAATAATACTGCGTTTTTCCAAAAGGATTCGTTTCATGATTTCGGCCAACGATTGTGCTTCCATTGTCAGCTGATCTAATTATATTTTGAATAGTTTAAGCAAATGTGTATCAACATCAATCGGTATTAAAATCATCTAGAACTCCAGGTATCACACCATTTCCTAGATTTGGCGATATTCTTGTTTCGCACTTCTACAAAATACCTTGGGGGAAGATCAAAATCATATTCTTGGAAAAATAACAGCTCATCCAAGTCGGTTCTATTCACAACACCACTTCATTTTTTATACTGACTATTTCAGTAATACGCAAATAGTAGAATGCCATCGATAAGCTTATAGCTTTAACTTGCAAACACCGCGCACCAAGTCTCTTTGGAGACAATACTGCAAACTAAATTTCAAATAATGCTCTTGCGACCACAACATTATTTGCACTCTGCAGTTTGATGGCACTAATTTATCTACTGTCTTGAAAGTTTCTGTCGGAATGCGAGCTTCAGCAAAATACATAGTGCCCTTCCAATGTTCGAAAAAAACACTTAATTCAGAAAACAGAAGCTTATTTTCCTCAACGTCTCATTGAGTATATAAAAATGGATATTTTGGAGAAGGGGGAATGAAAACATATTGAATGTTTAGGAGTGCGTGTATTGTGAATATTGACCAGTTTAATAATATCCATTCAGAGTTTTAAACTAAATAGGTGAATGATAAGTAGATTGATTTTCCGTTTTACCTGTATTTCTTTATGAAATTCATACGATTATTTAGATCAAGGTTTCGATCTTGATGTAGAAACCAGTTTCATTTTATAAATACATTTGTTAGTATAAACTAAGCATTGTATAATGTCGAAAATGCAATTCATCCAGTAGATCGGTTTCGTCCCCATTGGAAAATTTTCACGTACTGTCCAGAATTTTCCATGGACAAGGCTCTAACCTGGGAACCTCTACATTGTGATCTCTTGCTCTAACCACTAAGCTATCCTGCCGCACGCTACACACAATTTTCAGTTATATACTAATTAAAGTTTCGTGAATAGCCTTTCCTTTAGGAAGGGCCTACATGGCATCCCTTTAGACCTAGAGTTCCAAATAACCGTCTTCAATCTGACCATATAGAACATACTCCAAACTACATGGGGAAGTGATATAAAATCGTACATTAATATAATTAAATGAACATAAGCTGCGCGGGCGGTGAAAACATTTGCTTTAATCAAGATTGCGATCTTGATTTAAACAAAGCTCATTATATGCATACATTTGTCAGTATAATCTAAGCATTATATAGTGTAGAGAAGGCAATTCATTCAGTAGATCGGTTTCGTCCCTATGGGGAACTCATCACGTACTGTCCAGAATTTGCTGTAGACAAGACTCGAAACTTGGCACGTCTGCTTTGAAATCCGTTGCTCTTTTTTCACTGAGCCACCCTGTCGCATAATACACACAATTTTTAGTTATATACTAGAAAAAGGTTATTGGTTAGTCTTTCGTTTAGGTGGAGCTTTTATGAAATCTCTTAATACATATAGCTCCACTTAATTACGCCCAATCTGTCATTATCGAAAAGGTACCACGCTACCGAGGGAAGTTGTATTGCATGTTAGTGGTTCATTTTGAGCTGATTAAATAGTGCCTATTTATGAGTGTCTGTGTGCGAGTCTGTCTGCATGTAGGAATCCTTATTGTATTACAAAATGAAGTTTTCAAACTTCTTATTTTTTTGAATTGATGGACTGTATTGTAGCCAAGATTTGGTTTTTTAGCTATAGTAAAAAATTAATATAAATGTAGAAGAATCACCAGACCTCAAACAACACTCTTGAATAGAACAATAAATATCCCCTTAATACACATCCATACGCATTTAAATATTGACAAGAAAAAGCAACGAAAACTCATAAGAATAGAGCAAAGAAATAAAAGCACAAGTGAAACTCAGACTAGTTGTTATTGTTAAGCAATCAATGATTGCACTGGTGGTGGCAACAATACTTTAGATCAAGTTTGCGTGCTTGGTGTTTACTTCAAGTTCACAAACTTGATTTAAAGAATAAATGTTACTGTTGTCTAAGTAATGTGTGCCCCGTAAATGTACTCTCTCTCTCTCTCTCTCTCTCTCTATATATATATATATATATATATATATATATATATAAAATGTAGGTATATGGTATAGTATCGGCTCGAAAAGACGTGTTGCCAGAAAGCACGAAACCCATGTATACCTGTGATTATACCCTCGTTCGAGCTGCATTTGGTAAATTCTCTAGGTCCTATTTGAATAAATTTGTTACTTGGTGCGCATTACCTAATACATGATTGCATATATATTAGTTCTCCAACACAAAGAATAAGTAATCAAACATGTTCTCAATCAGTGAATAAAATGCAATCCAATAATGGATATAACCGAGGTATTATAAGTAATATCAATGTAAATCGAACATTATCAACAACAATAAGTATAAACTTGATTATTCAGTGTTTCGTTTTCTTTAAAAATATATTTTGTAATTTTGAATGGAAATGCAAATTATAAATTATATATATAACTTTTTAAAAAAGTGGATTACGAGGGAAGAATGTGAAATGAGATACTGTCCAAACGTCATCTTCACCAGTTCATGCTCAATTCCTCGAACTTGACTTTTATGCTTGTATAAATCAGACTGTCATATCCTTATGCACAGTGATTCATAAATTTTATCTGATAAAAATGTTTTAAACTTTGCACAGTGGAATGGTACTATGACTTTTATTTATATTCATTTTCCAAGAAATATGTGCACATAAACATTGCGGTTTTACAATCGATGCCAAGTTCGCCATTGTGCTCTAATGACGATCGTGGTATTTCGAAGCGAGTCAGTAAGTGAGATTGACCGTATTTTTTCTCTTGTGCAAATAATTAAATTAAATTACGTTAACTTTCTTCTCAAATCTGCAAACTTTATTTGAATACTTTCTATCACCAAATGCGCAATCCATGATTGCTTAGTAATTCATACGTGTCAAATGTCGAAAATGTATACCTCGGTTCAAAAGAACGTAGTTTTACCCCTGGTAATCAGTTTTATCTTATCAGTCGAACCGATAATGTTATAATGCTTCTTGCGAACATGATAGCAAAATGGTTATATCTCAAATTACAAATAAACTATCATGATTTTACTCTCAGTTTGTAAGGTGGATGAGAGTTTAATTATTCCATTTCGTGAGTCCCAGCAAAAGCTAAAAATACACGAATATCGTTGTTAATCCCGTCGTATCGAGGGTGTAAATTCACTATCATGTGCGAGGTAAACACTAAACATCTTATTTCTGTTCTCAAGGAAGCTCATTAGTTTCGTCAAATTAATAGATAAAACGTAAATGCTTAATGAAAAACAAAACCATATTTTTGCTTCGAACTACTTTACATTGTATGCTACTAATCTTTGAATTCTGCCCAGTCAATAACAAATTAAAGTCAGAACCAACTTTCCTATCCGACTTCATAATCTTCTGGTAGTGTATCTAAACCTCTATATGTGTTTATAGAGGTTAGCGTATAAAACATAATTAATAACGTAGCCGTGACATTCTATTATATCACTTTTTCAAATCCAGCTACTTTATTTGCCAATTGAGTAGCAATTTGATTCTTTAATGTTGCCATTCTATCAAAACAAGCGCCCTTCAGCTAGAGGATACTCCATTTTCAATGGAATGTTCGCGTCATGTTCAAATATTTGAGGTATCTACGAGTACTGGTAGATAAAAATACTAAGTGTGCACCATTCACTTATTTCCGAAAGAAATAGTTATGGTGCAGGTTTGAAGTCATATGATAGCAACCATATCATGTGGGCCAAAAAATTCAAAGAATAATACAAGCTGTGCATCTGGAAATTAGGATATTACGATGTGTTGCGGTCTTGCAACACAAAATGCACAGGAAACCAAAAAATGTAAGTCCCTTTCACACACGTTAAACCATGTTCTGAACGCTTTTGTTGTTACCAATTTAAAATTTAATAGTGCGAGCATGTCATTTTAACAGGATCAAAGAAAATCTTTTACAAAAATATATACACCCATGTTTATATTTCATTATTCTCGTAGTAACACTTGATATTATAGATCCATCTATTCAACGCATAACTGTAAAGTTCATGTATATTGGGCAGTGAAGCACCAGAAGTTTATGCTAACGTAGTTGTTCATAATTATATACATACATGCATACATACATGAATAAATGCGAAAACACACATTCCGACATACATGTGAATGCAAGAGTATATACTAATACATACATACATACATACACGAATGCACGCATACTCAGACATACATATATGTAAACAGACACGCATACAATCGTAAACACATTAATACACATACATGAATATAAAAAAATATATAAAATCGTAAATACATAAAACCATACACACACAAAACAAACATAAATTCATAAATAAATACATATACCCATACAAACAAATATACATATTAACGTGCATTCATTGATGCATATGTACATACATACATGAACCATTCAATAATTCATTCATGCATACATACGTACGTACACAAATACCTGTGTACATACATAAAATCATACATACCTACATATATATATATATATATATATATATATATACCTGCATACATATTTACATACCTACTTAATTAATTACTTACGTAATTGCTTACTTAATTAATAAAATATATACAAGCATGCGTAGATACATACATACATTTACACATACATTTGTAAATTTATACAAGCATACATACGTCTATTTATATGCTCATTCATTCATAGATACGTATATACTTAGACTAAAAGACAGGCAAATAGATCTCAGAGCACAAATTCACATTTTAAAAAAAGATTGTTGTACTGGAGCTTTACTATTAAAATATACACAGGTCTGTCAAGGCATAAAAATCATATGATCGCCTGCACTTTAAGCGGTTGCCTACCTACCCACCTCCCCGCACACATAAATTCAAATATACAAACGTATACCCATAAACATACAAACATACTTTTAAACATAATATATACATATATCACTGGAGACGAGACCTTTTGTTAAGTGCGATGGTTTCTTTTGTATTTATGACATAATAGCAGACCGAATATAGAAGGTCAAACTAAGCCTTCTACTTTAACTTTTTATGTGCATCCTACTGATAATTTACAGCCCACATATCATGAATATGTCGCATTGAAGCATCGCTAATTCATGCTGGCGAACTGTTGCTTAATAATACAGAAATACATTAATATATAAACGAATAAATACATAAATACATACATACATTCATTCATACATGCATACATATATTCATCCTATATAAAAATTTACAAACATACATAAATGAATACGTAAATGCAGTCATACATTCATATATATATATATATATATATATATATATATATATATATATATATATATATATATATATATACGTTGTCCGTAAAAATTCAGAAATGTATCATTTAACAAAGGAAATTCATCCATTAGACCACTGTGCCACTGCTCCCGTATACTAAACGCAAGTTTTAGTAATATACTATTGTATGCTTCTGTTAGTCCTCTCTTTCAGGTGGAAATATTTGGAGGCCCAAAGTGTCAGGCTGTCTGTCCTATGACCTATCGCGTGTGGCTACTCAGAACTTCAGTTCTTGAGAGATTCAAAATAAGTTCAACCAAAAGGAAGGGCTACCAAAAAAAGAAAAATTAAATGACTAAAATTTGCGTGAATATGCAGCATAAGTGGCACAGTGGTCATTTATAGATTTTGAAGCAAATGGGTCCCAGTTAGAGTTCCGTTTACGGAAATTTCTTGACAGCATTTTAAGAGTTCCAAAAAAGGCGAAACCTATCTACTGAATTAATTGTAATTGCTACCAAATGCGACATTGAGTCTATACTGACAACATGCACATAATCAAAATCCTACTATCATATTTCAATTCTATATATAAAGAGAGAGAGAGCTAGTATGAAATATGAACGGAGAATATAAGATAAACTGTGAACTTTCACTGCAGGAAAATCTACAGGGACCTAACAAGGCTGCATCAAAAATATATGCTTACAAAATGGGGATAATGGGACGTCCTTTTCGAACAATGGAGCTGATTAAAAGAATGAACAAAGTGCGTAATAATGAAGCTGCCAGCCGGCACACCAAAAAAATAAATCACTATTTAAGAACTGATGCATAAATGCCGGTGTGAACGGTAAAACACATTAGGTCACTCATAATAAATGCGAGGCGCATAGCTTCTATTTAATTTTCCTGACCAAAGATAAACTGTTAGTCAAGGCTAGTGAATGCCATATATTCGAATCGTCTTATTTTGAGGCTCAAGTCCACATTTTTTCTCATCAGCCATAGCGAGTCCTCCACGTCCCACCCACTTGCCCTTATTCCGTCAAGTTTCCCTAAGTGTTAACATTGGTATCTATAGCAAATACTTCAGAATAAATTATGTACTAATGTGAGCACAGGCTGAAGAGCCAGAGTATAAAGTTGAGGCAAAAAATATTAATAATGCATTAAAATGTGTAGATTAAGCGTGTATTGTAAACCATGCTACAGTTTAGACTGCTCCATTCTGTTGCGAAGTTTACACCACTGCCAAATTGTTCCCCATGGTATGAGGAATATTTGCTCGTTACCGCGACACGCATACTTCAGTGGCCTACGGCTTAAATATTTCATTTAAACATGATTGAGTCACTTCAAAGCAATTCGACGGTACCTAGTCCATCTTAGTTAGACTAAACTGGCGCCAATTCCTGATAACGCTATAGTTTCTGGAATGCATGTTTGTGTGTGTGAGTGAGTGTGTGTAAATTGTACGATCCATTTTGGTTGGCGTTTCGTGGTTAAAACATCCTTTCCGTATGTATTTATTGTTTCATACTTTGAATACCAATAAATTCAAACAGCCACAGATAGTAAATTAGATGACCTTGCACATCCAATACACACACGTCAAGAAGCCACAATCTAACAGTGTTATTTCAGTGAAAGCAATTTACTATCTAGGCCGTAATCAATAAATTGTTTTTCCCTATAAAATATCATAAATGACCGCAGGAATACAGACACACCAAGCAGACAAACATATTTAGCGCACAAAAACTTCTAGAAATTAGGCATAATTGGCGCTTTCAAAGAAAGGGGAGAATGCAGAATGCACATGTATTCTGTAGACTGATTTGCACAAAAATTTCATTTTATTCATATTTTTTGCGAATTGTGAAAACTTTTTTAACATTTCACTTATACAATATGTGATTTTCGATACACTCATTTCATTTATTCACAATAAATTAATCGATAAGCAATGCTACCTCGATTAATTATATATATAAACGGGAATCAATCTCTAACAAAGTGTAATCGATTGGAGCTTGGTTTCATCTAACAGAAAATCAAATCATTTTCACCAGAATACTAAAGAACCAACTGGTCAAATAATATACCTGATTTTCGGATTGCGTACCGAAATATTTGAATCCACTGTCATCATGATTTTTGCATATATTTCGGCCTCCAATTACGGAGGCCTTTTTCAATGCCAAACACATCACACACTTAATTGACAATCAATATGTCAATGATGTGTATTCGTATTGAATGTCAAAGTTAAGGCCGACTTTTCTTATTACTTTTACTCTTAGATCCTGACCAGACTGAGCTTTCATAGATCGTGTGTGTACTCATTTACAGATTTCCACCTTAGTGGAACTCCTCGATTTAGTGCATGTAGCATGACATCAAAAGTACCACTAATGGCTCTCAGACATACCATCAGCTAAGATATAGCCACAAGGCATCCAGCTGTGCTTAGACATATTATTATTTAGCAATAACAATAAGAGTACTTAACAGACGGTGCTGAATCAATAATTAGTCTAATTGAATGTACAATCAGCAGGATTTATGTCGACACAATGAAACAACCTCTATTATTTACTATAATCAAGGTCGCGAACTTGATATAAACACCTGACCCATTAAGTACTTAAATTTTGTCAGTATAAACTAAAGATTGCATAGTGTAGAGGAGGTAATTCATCTAGTTGACCGGTTTCGTCCTTATTGGGAACTCAACATGTATTGGCCAGAATTTGCCGCGGACAGGGCTCGAACCTGGGCACGTCTGTTTCGGAATCTGGTGTTCTAAACACTGAGCCACCCTGCCGCACACTACATACAATTTTCAGTCATATACTAACTAATGTAACTCGGTTAGTTCTTTTCTATTTTAGATGGAGTTCATATGGCATCCATTTAAACCCAAAGTTCCAACTAACCATCCCCAATCTGTCATTACTGAACAGACACCACGCTAGATGGGGACGTGGTATTGAAATGTACATTTATATAATTAAACGAACATTGGTTGCGCGGGCGGTGATAACATTTACTATAATCAAGTTTGCGAACTTGATATAAACACCTGACCCATTAAGTACTTACATTTTGTCAGTATAAACTAAGAATTATATAGTGTAGAAAAGGCAATTCATTCAGTAGACCAGTTTCGTCCTTATTATTGATTTTACTTTCCGTGATCACTATTGTTCCCTAGTTTGAGTGCACAGGTCTCAAAAGTTGCTCTTATTTATTATTATAAGATATACACATTATTTGCGGAATTTATTTTTAAACAACGTTTTACACCACGTTCTATAAAAATCAATATTGGAAAAATACTACAATAAGTAGAATGAAATAGGAAACTTCTATTAAGTATTTTTTCGTTCTCTCTGAATGTTATTTCACAAAAGGCAAACTAACATTTCGATCAGGATTTTTGAGGTGCAATCTTTAAAAATATATAAACAGAGTGAAATATGCAAAGTAGATAGTCATTCACAATTCCCATGAACACTGACCCCGAATGATAAAGTTCTGTATAAGAAAAACGAATTGCATAAGAGAGATTCTAGATATGCCTCCAAATTCCAACTTGTTACTCGAAAATGCCTTTATAAACGGTAGAAAGTAAACAAATGCGCAAACGCAGACTGAACTAGTCTTTAAGAGCTACGAATTAGACAAATGCCATTCGTCTAGATTGTACACGGTGTGATGCGGAATTCAACAGATATGTTTAGATTGAGAAACCTTTAAAACAATATATGCGCATTGTAAACAGATAAGCTTGTGAACATTCAAGGGTCGTGATCGCTCACATTACTGATGAATATCAGAAAAATAGACTGCCACGAAGTTAGTTCTCAATCTATTCTCAGTACCATTAAGAGAATCTTGTGAAGGTTTTCATGCGGCCTTAGAATTATTCCTTAGCACGATTTAAGCATTAAAATTAAAATAATGAAGTGTTCGCGCGCTATAGGTCGCTCTGAGCCTTTTATGACAGGGATTTTCGCCAGACAATTGTTAACTCAAGTAGTCTTCGATTAAACAAATGAATTTTATTATATTAAAATTAAATGGGTTAAATTATGTAAGAAATTCAAATTTGCATGAAATTATGACGATTCCTGAAGGCAACCACGAAAATTACGTAATTCGTTTGGAATGCGAGCCTTAATAAAGTTTATTGTATTCTTTCCATGTGCCAAAAAAATTTTATCAGAAAAAAGAGCCGCTTCTTTCTCATATTCTTTTCAATTATCTAAAAATGAAAATCTCTTTATACATAAATTGAAAGGCCAATGGAAATAGAAAAATGTAAACATGTAAGGAGTGTGAAATAAGGGACCAACCAATCAATTGCATGCATCACCTACAGTTCAAGCTCGATGCCTGAAAATGCTGCTTTTGCTTGCATTAATCCGGCTGCAATTTTTTTCATCCATTATGCTTCGTAGGTGGCTAACTCCTTTCTGTTATTGAATTTAGTAATTATCTTAAATGCTACGTCTGAATAACATATTTGTGAGATTTAAACGATGTATTGCGCAATTTCAGATGTGTATTCACCGTTTAATTAAAATCAGGCGTTTAGGTTCTCTCATTCCAGTGATTAACCGTCTGGACGATCGGCCTACGTAAGTTATATCTGATAACATTTCTTTTTCTGTTTGCACATGGAAATTTTTCAATTAATTATATAATTGTGACATAGAGCTTGCGCACCTAGTAAGAGTTAGTTCGAGCTGAATCAAAAGGATATACAAAATTAGCATGAACAAGAGGTATAACCTCATGCACAAATGCGTTTCACGTTTTCCTGCGACTCGTCAGTAGGAGCCGAGACGACGGCCACAACCCTCTTCATATTTGGTCAGTTGGACGTTGCCATCTCCTGTATGCATTTGTATTTAAGCAGCAGTATTTCCAGTTTCATATTAATTATTTAGCAATGTGACTTAAAAATCACATCGCTATATATAAAATATTTGCCAAATTTGGGGTTAGCACCAACGCCATGATTTTGGAGTGAGAAATAATTCCACCACAATAGATAATAACCACCATTATGGGTACCATTTATCCTAATAAAACCCAATACTCTTTCCTAGAAATTTGGGATTGGAAATAGGTCAAATACCTGAATCACGACAAGACACGGAAATGGCTGACGCTCAACAATTTAACATAGTTGTTAGAATTTTCGCATATCGCTGAAAACCAAAAAAACCATGGCTTAAATAAAAACATAGCATAGGCCACCTTACAAGGTGAAATAGCATGTGTCTATGAGTCAAAAAGCCATTATCTAAAATTGATTTGCAATTCCAAATACTGCTGAGGAGTTGCATAACTGGGTGAAAACGTTGTCCAGTAGAACTATAACCGATACCACTTGTGTGCAGCTATTTTTCTTCAACAAAGAATACATAAACTGCATAAAGCATTGTGTTTAAATCCAAAATATACTTTACTATTTCTTTTAAACATGCCACGTGATACTTAACACAATTTGTGCGCGCAATACGCGTAATTCATAAAAATAGCGGTGCAAATCATTCTACAGAAGAAATATCTTCAACAGCAAAAAAATTTCAGTAATAACAACACTTGAGATCAACCAGTATAAGACAAAAAAATTATACGGCAATTGGAAAATACCTAGTTAATTGAAACATGTTTTAAATTTAGTGTTATAACTAATTGCTTTCAGTTTAGACTACTGTTTCAATTGAATAAAGTATGTGATGTTCTTAAACAGGAGTTTTCTTTGCACTGAATGAAGATATCGACAAAAATAAGACCAAAAATTTGAATTAATTCGAGAAAAGATTAAAATAAGATCTATATTGTTGTCAAATTTGCTTACGATTGGTTCTAATGAATAGAGAAATTACTGCTAATGCTTGAAATAAAGAAAAAAAATGTTAGAAAACGACATGGTAAGAAGGCTTCTAGATTACTCAGAACAAAAACTAGAAATGCGGTACGATCTAATCTTGACTAACTTGCAACGTTTCGGTACTTCATTTACAATACCTACATCAGGCTTTTAATAACGCACGGTACAATGTTGACAAAAACAAGAACAGAATTAAATAATCATTGAATGCGCGAGTGGTGGTAACAGTTCATTAAACTACTGATAGGGCTTGAAATAAAGAAATTAAATATGTTACGCAATGACGTGATAAGAAGCTAGTAAACTTCAGAATTGACTTTCGATGAACATTCAAAATTCTTTTGAAATATCCAGACAGGTGGTAAATTTAAACATATAACAGTTAAATACTGCTTGTTGTGGAGAGCTAATATATATGCAAGTATGTATTAGGTGTTGCGAACCTAGTAACAAATTAGTTCAGTTGTGACAAGAAAGACAAAACGAAGACGGCATGGACGGAAAGTATAATCTCATGCACATTCGTTTTGTGCTTACTGGTGACTCATCAGTATGAGCCGGTATTACGCCCTTTAACCAATATATATTTGGGTGTCGGTATCATGCAACGACTCGGAAACCATAGTGTTAGTACCATGTACCTTTTCGGTACAATAATGTTGGTATCGGTTACTAACACTATAGCCATAGTGTTAGTATCCTTTACAGACTCGGTATATATATATTATAAAGAGTGAGTTAGTGTTGAAGTCGCCTTCTCGAGACTTTATAGGATGTTAGCTTCACTATTGCAGGTTTACACATTCATCCTATTATCATACATTCCTCACCCAAATTATAGGTAATAAATTTGTCTTCAAATGACGTGAAAGATAATCAGAAAAACATACATGAAATTGGATTAAATACTGCGATTCCTATTGAATGCATGCCTACGAATGAGAGTATTACGAAGACAATCATGATTACCCAGTTCCTCCAGAATAAATTTGGATTTAAATTTCAATTGAAAGTAGGCATATTTTATTAGAAAACAGAGCAAAGAACCAGATCGAATTATGATTTTAAGTGATTAAGAGCAGAGTTAATATCTAGCACGATTAAATGTCTTATTGCTGTATGTGTGGAGCAACGTTGTTAATCAGCCAGTCTGATTAGAACGAAAAATGCATGTTCAATATATTATGATGATTAAATATTGTTGTAACTTGCGCAACGCTGTTATTTATTGCATTTTACGGCATTTTTCTTGTGCGGGGCAATTGATAGCACTCGTAGGTCGGTAAAATCTTGAATCCTTTACATTTCCAGATGCAAAGTTTTTTTTGGCATTGATTGATGGGTTCACACTTGTCCCTTCATTCTGAAGCCTTCCATCAGAGAGATGTTTATAATAAAATAAATAATTACATGACAGATAAGTTACAACAGGACACTGAGACGTTACTCAATCAAATGATTGGGACAGAAAATCTTAATACTAGGCATGGGAAATCACTAGTTTATATGGTTTATCGAAGTACCATAAACAAGGTATTCCACTTAGGTTGATTGCCAACGTTCAAGATTCACCAACGTATAATGTTCCAATTTCTATGCCATCGAATTTGAAAACACGCATATTTATTAGATTATACACTGATGATTACATATCACTTTATATATAATGCTAATGAAAAAATATTGGAGGGAGATAAATTAACTAGACTAGATTTTATATTGATATGTAGTCATTGAAATATGTTACATTCAGAAAGGAATATTAAAAACAAAGTATAAGGTGTCCCAATGGGGCAACCATTGTCCGTACCGGTAGCAAACATTAACATTCATTCTTTTGAAATAAACTTTGAAAAGACAACCCATAATCCAAAATTATTTATACAATTCGTAATTTGTATTTGCTCAATATTGAATCTCGGGGATAAAGCACGTAGAGAACATAAAGCGGCATGAAATTATAGGCACCTTCATAGATCATTTCTAACCAGGCATTTAATTGAGACGGTCATTATATGAGACGAGAAGGCTGTAGACGCGATTTGACAAGCAATCTCAGTATATTAACCAGGTTTATTAGAGAATCAATTGGAATAAACTCTGGAAAACTTCTCATGAATGTAATAACCGTAGGAAGTCTTTAGAACAAACATTTAATGAGGCCTTATCTATTGGATGAGGGAAAGGACTGGATAATTTTGAGATAATAATAAAACTTAGGAAGTGATCAGAAATTAGAATATGAAATGGCAGACGGAATAATTAGGTCTCACTCGTTTTACAAGTGTAATCAATTTTACTTGCATTTTAGGCATTCTGGCAATAATGAAAGTAATTTGTTTTCATTTCTATTTAAATTCCTATTTTAAATGTCATCATGAAAACTTAAAAGAATGTAGGTTTCTCCTTTGGAGGATTCTAATAATCTATTACTTTTAAGTCAAAATTGGAATAAGAGCTTTTTAAAAAGTAACTTTTGCTCTCTCACTATCTTGGTAAACTTCAGTCTGATTCTTTGTACATTATTTATGTCAATAATCGAATTTCGTTTTCAGACATGTCTAAGTCTAATTACTTTGACCTTAAAGCTGTACCGTAGAACTGCATTCTTTCGATTGATTTTTCATCCACTCCCCGTTACTCTACATAAACTATTGCACACTGGATTTGAATACCAAACCGGAAATCGATTATTACGCGCATTTAGCGTTTCACTGTAATCGAATTTGAATGGAACTGGCTCTATTATACATATGGCTAATCTTGCGCATAGCCTAAATCGAACCGTTGTTTGAATCTTTTTTATACTTATATATATATATATATATATATATATATATATTTAGGGAAAGTTCTTGATAGATATATGAGTCTGATCATCATAAAATAAGATGAGCTCAACGCCATTCATCTGACCGGTCGTGCGTGTGTAGGAAGTATTTAGTGAACGCCTTGAATGTTATCATTTAATTTTTTAATCATACATGGTGCTGTTTATGTTTGGGTTGATTTTTAGATACTGATGGCCTTAGATTTATAATTTCAGGGTGTATTATTAATAGCTTTGACTTGAAATGTTTAAAATAATCAAAAGTATATAAGTTTTGACATAGGTTGTGTGTGAAATTCTACCGATCGTGAAAAAGTCGTGATGGTGAAACCAGAAAGGAGGCTTCGAATCATCGATCATATCAATAAGAGGACATTAAATTTTGCACGTCATGTATAACAAGGCATAGGACGTCATGTTCCTATATTAAAAGCTTCTATAGTTTCAAGCATTATTGGATGGAGAATGGCGATCACTATAGATGAGTGTCAGACTGGTGAAAGTGTCAAATCATGTCAGACAAATGTTTAAAAATGAACGTGTGATGGGAGATTTGCGCAAACCTATAAACTACAAGTAACAAATTTATTCGAATAGGACCAGAAGGCCATACAAAAGAGAAAATGAACAAAAGGTACAATTACATGGAAAAACGCGTTGCCTGCTTATTGCAGACTCATCATTAGAAACCAGTACTAAACTCTTTCGTGGATGCTGAAATAGAAAATTTCTGCATAATGGTAGACATATTTGAAATATGACCGAAATAATGGAGATTCTTTTAGGCTGATTACGAGAGAAAAAATCAAAACCAAATGCTTCACTGGGGCGAAGACATAAAATTAATAGATAGTTATAGACTGTAAAAGATCACTATTTCAGTCATACTTAGTTTGATGCTTGGACCACTCGTCTGACATTTATTCATTGACTTGCTTTTTTAGAAATATAAACGGTGCGGAATCGTCAATCGTTTGGCTAAATAAAGCAAAAAGGCATAAAATACAAAGCCAACGCTAAGGTACGGCCTGCAAAGATGATTAAAGCATCTACTCACTGAGCGATTATTGCTGGTACATCCCATTAAAGTACTTGAAATTTAAAACAATGAGGATATATATGTCATAGAATCTTTTTAATTTAATATCATTTGCCATAGAGTCATTGTCTGTTCCATAATTACAGTTCCATGGTGGAAATAAAGAGACTTATTTCGAAGTGATATTAAATACCCTCAACCTAAAGTAAAATGTAAACAAAAATGATGAGATTTTATGATTGAAAGTGCGTGTAGTTTTCGTCAGGGGTGGTGTAGAGTTGTAAGTGCGAGTCTCTGAAACAAATGTGCACCAGTTCAAGTCCCGGTCGTGGAAAATTCTGCCAAGTATTCCACAAACTCCCTACAACGACAAAACTCGAGCAATATTAAGTTTATACTGAAAGCAACCAATTAAATGCAATTTTGTAAAAGAAATCTACAGATATATTTCTATCTGACCGCCCGCTCGCCTGCCTGTTTTCTTACACATGCAGATTTCTATAATAAAAAAGCAACGTAGAAACCGTTGGAGATACACACACTTAGCGAAGAACTAATTGTTAAGAAGAACAAAATCATTAGGAGTAAATCGAATAAACATGTTATGTTGACTGCTTTTGCAGATAGAACATAATATATTATAATTGTGGTAAGAGAATGAAAACTAGCTGAAAATAACATCAGCTGTCAAAGGAAGGCACACCAGAAACAGAGGCATCCCAAATTGAAAACGTGGTTGCCCTTTACAAATGCTGGTAAATATTTCTTTAAAATGCGAAACATTTAAAACTGCTAACCTATACAGTTTTATATATATAGGATGCATCCGATGATATACTTAACCAAAATTCATTTTAGTATGAATAATGCAACAAATATTTACTTGTCGGTATGTTATTATGCCAGTTGGAATAGAAGATGGTGGGAAGCAGTGGAAATTGGCATCAAAATCAGGTGAGACTTCGTAAAAATTAGTCAGTTTATAATTCAACTTCAGTTTCAATAATTGCAAGTGCGCGGTTTTGAATTATGCTATTAAATTATCTAATCTTTTTAAATAATCAGATAAATATTACTAATGATACATTTAGTGAACAGCTATATTTGTAATAGGAATTTCCTTTCGAAATATACGGAATGATGAATTAATACTCGAACCAAAGTTAAATATATATATATATATATATATATATATATATATATATACATATATATATATATATATATACTATATATATATATATATATATATATATATATACAAACCGAAAAATGACTCAAAAAATATTGAATCACGAATAAATTTTGTTTTGACTAAGATGGAAATACAAATTTTTATTTGCAATGGCTGATTTGGAAAACAGATCGGGTTCTTAGAATAAATTCAAAAGGCGAAACCAATCAGAACAAACCTACCAAAACTGTACGGAAAAACAAGATAGACCACATCCGATTCGTACTATAAAGTATATTGTCAAAATTATTTCCTAAACATACCATTTAGAGGTGACCTATCAGCCTTAATAATTGCACGGCTGTTGAATCAAATCTCCAAGGCAACTTTGATTACTGCAAATGTTAACATCGAATTCAGCGCACAGATAGTTATGAGGTTGGATGCAAAGTATTAAATGCCAATTCTCATCAAAACTGTTTTAGTCTACACATCTTCATGTATGTGCGGTAACTTATATATTGGACGTACGAAAATCCAATTGATCGAATGAAACCAACAACAATTACTGCAGCAATTGATTAAAAAAATTGGCATCATCACGAAAATCAGCTATTTCCGATCAGAAATTTTAAATGGGGCACCAGCAAATTTAAGGAATTTCTCAGATCTATACAAAGGAAATTCCGATAAATTATTATACATATACGAAATCCCATATAAAAAACAAAAAATTCCAGCTTAAACATTCAAAAGTTCCATCAACAAAATATATTTTACTCAACTGGTCACGAATCACACAAGCCAATCACAATTTAATATTATACAGACGAGCCATAACACCCATTAAACCAGTATCAACAAACATTACATCGGATTTGCGACAAATTACATTATAAACAACAGCACAAACGGTATCGCTATCATCATTAACAGTGGCAGAAATTTCACACATATATGATCCATCAACACGTCAATCTGCAGGACAAAATAAAACCCTTGACCGACGCGGTACCAAAGACAATATACAGGGACGAATATTCATACACGCAACAGCCAATAAAGCCAATGCCTGTTCATAACTCAATCCATCCATACCAGTATAACGAGATCTCAAACATCAATTTGTCATTTCTAGACTGACACCTACACACACGCACACACACCAACACACAAATTAGCCCGCGAAAAATCACCACCAAGAAATAGAAGCAAAACTGCAAATCAGACTTTACTAAATACAAATCAGGAATGTAAATAAATGATAAAGTGTAATTTACAGTTGAATTTTCCCGAATTAGTTGATCTGAAAACCGCAGTGTAACTGTCCTATCTTGGACCATGATGGGCTTTCGCCATTGATACTTGAGGTATGACGTTTTGATTTCATTTCTATGATGAACATCAGGCTCATGATAACACACAGAACAATTTGAACACTCTTAAAGGGCAATTTTGATAATTTCGTTCAAACCGGTCTATGTTTCTTTTAAACAATCCTCGTTAGTACTATTTACGAATCAACAACAGCATGCTTACCTCAAGAAACAATGAACAGAATACATCGTGCTCAAAGATGTGATGGATAAAGTTTATGTTTGCAGATCTTCAATGCCAATTGTACATAATTTACTCGTGGTCTACAAGCACAATAAATCTAAAGTTTAAACAATTATTGATTGCGCCAGTGATGGTAATCACTTATATCAATGTGCGAGCTAGATAGAATCAGAAATCCTATTATATAAAATTCATATATCAGTATAAAGTAAGCATAGTATGAGGCAGGAAAGGCAATTCATCCGGTGGAACGTTTTCTTCCTTTTTAAAAATGCTTTAAGTAGTCCAGAATTTGCTACGTTCAGCGCTTGAACATGGGCACATTCGCTTTGGAGTTATATACCAACTTACGTATTTCTGTAGCTTTTCTTTCAAGGGGAGCCTGTAGCATCTCTTTAAAGTTCCAACCAGCTACCTCAAATTTGACATAACAGACCAGGCACAATATTATGAATGAAGAAAATTACTGGAACAATGAAAGCTCCGTTAGTCAAAACGCAGATCAGGTAATTTCAATTAATTCAGTATCGCAACGACATTCTTTCAAGGCACAACGTTACCTGCATAAGGTTTATTGAATTGAAAATTTGAATAATTAAACAATCATTGATTGCGCGGGTGGTAATTATATGTATTTAAATCAAGTTTAGGAGTCTGATATAAGCATCAATTCGAATATGCATATATATATATATATATATATATATATATATATATATATATATATATATATATAAAACATAGGCAGGTTTGTTTAAAGAATGTGATTCTATCCACTCCACCATCCTGCCCCACAAAACACAATCTTCAGTTAAATACTAAATTATGTTATCCGTTATTCTTTCAGTCAAATGGAGTTTATGTGACTTTCTAACTACGCACCTCCAATTATGTCTTTTTAGAACAGTCAACACACTACTTTCTGAAGTGGTATTGAATTGAGGATTTGTATAAATAAACAGATATTGATATTTCGAGTGATAATAACAATTTTATATTGAAAATTGTGCGCGGCGCTCAGCAGGATTGTAAAGTGTATAAAACCACAGACATCGAATCACACGTGCCAATTTTTAGCTCTGTCCGAGGCAAAAATACTGGACTGTACTTGAAGCTTTCCTAATAAAGACGAAACCAGTCTACTGGATGAATTGCCTTTGCTACCTTATGAAATATTTATTTTATACTGACCTATGTTTACGTAATTTGATTGGTCGTTATAAGAACGCATAACCTTGATTTAAATGCAAGTTATGACAACACACGTAATCAAAGATTGTGATTGTACATTTTTAATTCAAAATCACTACTATAGATAGCGTGGTGTCTGTTCCCTAATGCCAGATTGTGTGTGAATAATTGGATCCTTTGATCTAAAGGGATACTACATAGGCTCCACCTGGAAGAAATGAAAACCAAAAAATAAGTTAGTATATAATTGAAAACGGTTTGTAGTGTGCGACAACGTGGCGCAGTTAATAGAGATTCAAACTACGAAGCAAATGTGGTCCAGTTCGAGTCCTGTCTGCGGAAAATTTCTGGAAATTACTTGACTTGTTCCACATAAGTACGAAGCTGGTATACTGCATGGATTGTTTTTGCAACCGTAGACAATGCTTTGTTTATAATGATAAATTTATATATAATGGGGATAGTTATTTTGCCTGCATGTTGTCTTGTCAGCTACGAGAGAGCTTTCGATTATATAGGACATTCGACACCAAAATCTACTGATTCTCACACTAAAATGAATAACTTAGTTTTTCAATTATGATTTTATATAATTCATTATTTTGGTTAGAATTATAATAATAAATATCTATAATAAAACTAAAATATATACAATTAAATTCGTCAAAGGTAATCTTATCAAAACGTGTGTGCCTGCGTGTACATACTTATTAATTAACGAATAGTTCTAAGGAACATGCCCAGCCCGTTTGACCAGTGTAAAATATAACTTGATAAAATAGCATGTACGTTCTGGTTGATCCAAAAAAATCGCTTATATTTAAAGGATAAAATCAATATAGATAAATGATTCGTTTATTAATGTTGTATAGAAAATAATGTGTAAAAATTATGCAATACTGATTGCACAGGTGATTATAACAATAATTTAAATCAAGGTTGCGAGCAGAATACAAACTCCAATCACATTATATATATATATATATATATATATATATATATATATATATATTACAAAGTACACTTATAATTTGGAAGAAGAAACAAATTAATAAAAAAGTGGATAATGGCCATTTATTTCGAGAATACTAAACTTCACTTTACAGTCTTTTAATATTATACATTCTGGGTTATCATTTGATTACGTGGATGGCAACAAATCTGACTCGGTTTTACTTCAAATGCAAACCCAGAATGTATGTAAATGAAAGATTGTAAAGTGAAGCTTAGTATTCTCGAAATAAATGGCCGTTATACACTTTGTTAATATTGTGTTTTTCCTTCCTAATTAAAAATATACTGAGTAATATTCGATGGCAATAGACATAATAAAGAATATACATATATATATATATATATATATATATATATATATATATATATATATATATATATATATATATATTTATAATGTCCATGCCTTTTTAATTTTACACAGTATATTTATAATTAATGTGTTCTTTCTTCCTAATTATAAATACTATTTGTAAAATAAATACATATATAATATATATATATATAAGTAAAAACACAGCATATTACAAAGAAGCATATAAAAATCATCTGGTAGACCGGGTTCGTCTTTATTCGGATGTAGACAAGTACTGTCTAGAATTTGGCCGCAGACCAGGCTCGGGCCGTTCACATTTGCGCCAATCTGCCATATAATACACAAACTTTTCCGTTATATACAAACAAATCATTTTGGTTAGCCTTCACTTCAAGTGGAATCTATGTAGCATTTCCTTCTATCTAAAGTTTCAATTAGTCAGTTTCAGTCTATCAATATTGACCAGACATCATGCCACCCGAATAATTGGTATTGAATTGAAGATTTATACAATTAAACGATCATTAACTGGTGTTTGTTCTATAATGGTAGATTGAGGTGGCAAATTGTAAATTCAGGTTGAAAGAGATGCCACATAGTCTCCACCTCTAAGGAACACTAACCAAAATTTAAAAAAATGTGTGTTGCGCGGCAGGATGGTGCAGACTTCGATGTGAGTGTGCCACACTTCGAGCCGCGTCCGCGGCAAAATCCTGGACTGTATTTGGCGAGTTCTCAAGAAAAACGGAACCGGTCTATTGCTTAATTTGCTTTTTTACTTATGAAATACTTAGTCTATCCAGCGAATTACATATAATGGGTTCAGTGTTTATCTTTGATTTAAAGAATAATACTTTAACCGAGATATTTAAATCGAGCACCAAAAAATTACTAAAAATTCATCCATCTTCGTTGTAAAAAAAATTATTACTCGCTTTTTCATTGTTCTGACAACTAGTCAATTGGCATCTTAGTGTGAGTCGATGGACTGCTAATTGATCAATCAGGCGATAAATGGAGTCCAGGCCTTACTGACAGATTTAACGATTCTTATGTCATTGCAAACTATAAATAGTGATTTACCTGATATATCGTTCTCTAGTTAACATATGCATATAGTAGTCGTGTCCTCTGTATAAAACTGTGCAATCTAATGTTATGTATTCGCATGTGTTTGTGTGTGTATTTCTCTCGTGAACATTGAGAACAATCTAAATCAATGCGTAAGAACCGTTTTAGGCGGTCTACCAGAATTAAGGAGCACTGACAATCAGGATCTTAGAATGAATTTATCAAATCGGTTAAAAGTCAGTCATTGCGATGTGTGTTTGTGTAGAGAAAATGAAAAAGACTACCATGATTAGTTTATTCATCAATTAGGCACACACAAACACATATTCAATGCGGTTTGATGCTCGCTAGTCAGTTTGCCGTCGTACTCTGATGATTATCATGGAAGGTCGAAACGCGTCAGTGCGTTGCGGCTGGCGGTAGTTTTTTTATGTTGTTCGACAACTGGTTAAATACAATGGGATTGGTGTTTACTTCAAGCTCGCAAACTTGATTTAAAGAATTTTTACCACCATCTGTGCAATCAATTATTGTTTAATTGTATTTTCTATATATATGTGTGTGGCGAAAGCTACAAACAGCTAATGTTCGTGACTGCAAAGAAATTGTGCAGCCGACATTTCCAGTCACGTACAATGTATGCAAGACTAATAGAGTTGAGAGGCGCATATCCAATTTTGCTTTTCATATATATGCAATGCGGATTGATCCTCGCTAGCCAGTTTTCCGTCTTACTCTGATAATGATTATGGAAGGTCGAAACGCCTCAGTGCGTTGCGCCTGGCGGTAGTTTTGTTGTTGTTCGACGACTGGTTAAATACATAACGGTAATGTCAGAATCCAGGAAAAGCATATTGATCTACTAATTTCGGACCGAGCTTGTATTCATTGATTACTTTGAGCTCGGCTTCGAAAAAGACGTTTGGTAAGAGACGCCAAAAAATCAGCAACAAAACAGTATAAATGATGAAATAGGCAGCCAAGAACGAAATGAATTAGATAAAAAAAGTATCTACGTTCATTTTTGTGCATGTTTAAAGCCCTGTCTATGAACATAAAATCAGACATTGTGCTTATATGCACATTCCACTATTCACAGTCTCATTTATAACGCACCTGATTGGGATGTTAGCGTCATATATGACAGTCCGCCTCGAACTCTGTCTGTCTGCAGAATTGAAAAGCGAGAATCAAACAATAGAAAAGTCATTTATTAGTTTAAATCAAGGTTTCGAGTCTGATATAAGCACCAATTACATTATATATATATATATATATATATATATATATATATATATATATATATATATATATATATATATATATCGATATTAAATAAGCAATATTTAGGGTAGAACGGCAATTAATTCAGTAAACCAGTTTCTCCTATATTTGAAACTTTTCGGTTATTATTAAATGTTATTATAAAAAACAGGTTCATGGGCTAGGTAAAAGTACCTATACTATTTAATTTATATTTTCAATTTTTCTTTTTCATCACTCAGATTGATCATAGGAAACAGATTTCTGCAATGTTCCCATTATGATCTGAAAAATGAAAAAAAAAACATTCTTATGTGAAACTCGTGTTGATGATAAGGTTCAATATTGCCATTGAACATAACTTAGATCGTATAATGTAGCAATTATTGATTACGCAGTTGATGGTAACGCCTAATTAAATAAGTTGTGGATTTGAAATAATTTCAAATTCCCGTTTTAGCAAGTCGCGCTGCAACAGAACCGACATTAGTTAATTATAACGGTAGTTTTCCATATTACTTGATCATCAACAGATTATGAAGGAAGGGCTGGATAACCGAGATCAAACCACAATGAATATATACCGTTGAGAAGCTGGGATGCGGCTTTAAAAAATAATAGTCTGACAACAATTTAAATTGACGAATCATTGACTTCCGAGATGATGATAAAAATTCACAATAGAAACGGGTCAGGTGCTTATATCAAGCACGTAACCTTGATTATAATAATTGTTATCACCACCCGCGCAACCAATGTTCGTTTAATTATATAAATGTTCATTTTAATACCACTTCCCCATGTAGTGTGCTCTCTGTTCAGTAATGACAGATTGGGGATGGTTAGTTGGAACTTTGGGTCCAAATGGAAGCCATAGGAGATCCACCTAAAGGAAAAATAGACTAACCAAGTTACATTGGTTAGTATATAACTGAAAATTGTGTGTAGTGTAGTGTGCGGCAGGGTGGCTCAGTGGTTAGAGCACCAGAATCCGAAACAGATGTGCCCAGGTTCGAGCCCTGTTCGCGGCAAATTCTGGCCATTACAAGATGAGTTCCCAATAAGGACGATCCCGTCTATTGAATGAATTGCCTTGTCTACACTATACAATTCTTAGTTTATACTGACATATGTAAGTAATTAATGGGTCAGGTGCCTATATCATGTTCGCAACCTTGACTATAATAACAATTTTAATTGACGAATCATTGACTTCCGAGATGATGGAAACAATTATAAGTAAAAGCGAAATTTTGTAGCAGACATTTCAATTCATGTACGTTGTGTGTAAAACTAATAGGCGTGAGAGTGCATATCTTATTTTCTACAGCTTATATTCAATATAAATTATTCTATGCGATCCGATTTTCAGTGGGCAATTAGCCATGCCGCATTGATGATCACCATGGAAAGGTGGAAAACGGCAGTACGTGCGATTTTTGGTAGGTTTACTATGCTGTGTGGCTGGTTAGATAAAATTTTATTATTTTTTCTACCGATTTCGCAAATTATATCAAAACGAAAACAGTTTAGTTAAATAAAATGTCAGCATTGAAAAATGTTGACAGTCACGATCAAAATTTCTTGCATCCTTACATAGTCTAGTCATTTTTGGCGAATGTTTAAAGCATGAGAGCGCATTTAATGTATGACAGTCGACTTTAATTAATTTTCTTTTGTCACATCATGCGTAATCGAAGTAAGCTAAACTTTACAACTAATGCGATTGTAGCGAAACACAAAAAATGTTTAATTATGATTAAAACGAAATTTGACAGTCGTCATTCCATTCAGGTGCAATGTGCAACTGAAAGTGGTGCAAAGTTTATGTATGATTTTTAAAACATCCTAAATATGATTAAACGAAAACTGGTTGCACAGCCGGAGATAGCATAAATTTAGATCAAGGTTGCGATTTTGATATATACACCAGTCTCGTTATATACATATAATTGTCAGTATACACCATGCATTGTATAATGTAGGAAAGGCAATTTATCAAGTAGATAGGTGTCGTCCTTATGGAGAGCACTATGCGGCAAATTCTGGACAGTGCATGAAGAGTTCTCAATAAGGACGAAACCGGTCTACTGGATGAATTGCCTTTTCCACATAATGCAATGATTAGTTGATACAGACAATTGTAAGTGTATAATGGGACACGTGCTTATATCCTGTATACAATTTGTGGTACGACGTTATCTGGACAACTTTCTGTTCTGCTAAATTGATAACAAGGCAAAAATGAAGCGCGTAAAGAGGTGTAATTGCCATTAGATTGGCCATGTTACGCGAATGGACAAATCAATATGTATACAATAGCAGCCACCAGCAGCATAGAGTAAACTGATTTGTCGCATGCCAAATAAGAATTTGTTCCATGTAGCAGACAGAAAGAAGTCTAGAAAAAAGATGAAACAATAGGCTAACATCTAATTCAGGTGCAATACACGTGTGATAGCAGATGGAATGTGAATGTACGCACTAACTGGTTTGACGCATAAAGGTAGGTTGTGTGATATTTGCAAATGCCAAACAAGTTACATATTTTATCCTATTTTTTATAATGGATGCCTATTACACTAATAATATTGTTATTCAGCTGAATATTCAGCGTCTAATGCTGATCGACTTCATCAAAACAGTGCACCAGATGTCAACAAAAACACTTCCGCTTCAAATTCGAGTCAAAATTCGCTGATCAACCTGGTTAATTACACATTCGCGTACATCCTTTATATTTGTGTGTGTATGTGCTTATTTCGTGACAAGAAAAAGACAGCATTTGAAGATGACACCAGGTAATGGGCGTCGATACATCTGAAGCAAAAATAATATCGTTATTACACTAAAGATTCAAGGTCAAAATAAATCGGCTTCAATGATAATTAGTTACGTCAAAGACACAGACAACAAGCTGTCAATAATTACATTGTCTCAATTTCAGAGAATTAACATGTATTTAATTAAGAATTGGGAATTACGAACCTAGTAATAATTTAATTTTGATAGGATTATTAGGATATACCGAAGCAACCATACAAAAAATTTATACTCGAGCAAACTAGTCGTTCAACTGGAGTTGGCCCCCTGCTATTAACCTATTATTTATTTGGTTAAGACATATTCAACAGTTGGATGGTGCAATCTTTAATACGATTATGGATAAAAATTTAAATAGAATCAAATTCATATAAAGTCATTTGCCATGCTACTCTAAAGGTAACTCATTATACATAATATGATTTTGAAAATAGGTTAAATTTCAGTAAAAGTGAGATTAAAAACCATCCTGGACACATGCTATTCCTTCAAAGCCGTATAATCTGGTCTTGGAAATGTTGATGAAATACAGCCCCGAAGGTCAAAGCGCGACAGAAAATGGACATGACGGACGCCAGAAAATATGACACAGGTATAAAGATGAATTTCTGCAAAATCAATTAACCACGATTTAACTAATACTTGCCAGATTCCACCTTACATTTGGAATCAACACTTGTCGATGAAACCAAAGGACCTGTGCTCCAACCTCTCCGCATATCGAAATAATACAAATTAATTACCCATTAGGCTGAAATCATAGGCTAGTTAAATTATTGCCAATTTATTGTCTATTTGATACCACAACTGTGTGACTAATTTCTTTTGCTATAATACTGATATTTACAAACGAGTAATTTTCGAAATTACGGAAAAGTAGCTCAATTTTACTCAATAACATTCAAATAATTATTTAAAATAGCCGAATTATTATATTGATATATAGCAAATATAGCGAAGCATTGCTATTTAAAAAAAGTTGGAATCAAAGGTATAATAGCCTAACAAAATGTATAGATACATGACATCAACTATACCGTAGTGTTTAAAAAATCGTGTTTCTCTTTGAATTGTACTCTGTTAAGTGTGGCCTGTTAGAAAGCACAACATATTTAGCTAAACAAAAATAAATATAACACTAAAAGACCCTTTAAAAGTTCGAAAGTTGGTAAAGAAAATCTCTTTGGCAGCCAGAACTGACAGTACGAATCAAATTCACAGACATTTGATTCCTAGCTATACGCAAAGAAGCCAAGAATACAGAATTCAATGAAAAAGTATCTGTGATAGTTTTTCTTTCTGATCTAAAACAAGGTTTAGGTTAAACGAATATAATGAATTTAATGAAACGTTCTTAGAATACTTCTAGATGTATATATACCAACTTTATATATATATATATATATATATATATATATATATATATATATATATCATTATAAAATAAACTATTCATATAGAAATGTCACTGTCATTTTGTGAAATACTCAATAAACAATAAATGCATGCATATAAGCTAGGGAACACAGAGAGCTGCTACTGTTTTAGCGCGTAAAACATACATAAATAAATGGAGATCAGTTGTTTACACGATGAACAGTAGTGCTTGGACCATATGTCCACAAAACCAGATCAGAGCCAACAAAAGCAGCAGCAACTTCGTCTGGCCTCAGACAGCGAGACTTCTGTTCCGGTACTAAGGAGGTAACATATATAGTCGTCGTTACTTGGCATTGGTGCAAAGCTATCACAATATTTTATGCGAAATATCCATAGCATCTACTGTTACATTTTAACTAAATTTCATTGTATTGTTTTAATACGTCAGTTGTTCACTTTAACGCTGCTGGAAATTTCGATACCAACAAACTCAAAAAGAAACCTGGAAGAAGTCTAAGAATAAATTCAAAAATGTGAAAACTTATCTATTAACGCAAATTCTTGCAAATTCTATAGCAAAAATAATGAACATAATATTCGTAAATTTCACAACACTATCAGACATTTCAATTTATCCACTTCTTTCAACCGCCTAAATGAACCGGAGTGCGCACTTACACACACAATATCGTTGAACAACAACAACAACAGATTGTCAACAATGAGTTTTTTGCCTTTAATATATTTACCACTCCGCTGTAAAATGACAATTACGTCCACTTTTGGACTACTTTAATCCCATGTTGTATCTTTTTTCCCGACGCTTTTCAAGTAACACGAAAAGTTTCCTCCTGCTGGTAAAAGCAATCAAATTGTTAATTAATTGGCAGCTTCATTTCTTTTCTGCGCGTCTATGCTTCGCATTTGCAGTTGCAAACTTCCAAATTATAATACGTAATAAAGGAATCACAATACTTTTTTCTTTTAAAGAGAACGCAATATGTCTGCTAATAAGCGAAAGTCAATTGAAGTTGCGAATGGAATACATGTAACGATATGTAATTGCAAAAACTCATCATCATCTCCAGAGTTTGACTGAAGAATAAAACATTTGTCGAAGCGAAACATGAAAGTTAATGGCAACTATAGTTTTTTTATCTGCAATGAATAGTGATAACGTTGTTTAATACAGCAGGAAGTAAGGTCTGAATATAGGAATAGATTTTAAAATAACAAAGCAAAATGGAAATTAGACAAGAGCTACCTTTTTGTAAATTATTAAGAATGCAAATTTCAGATGATTCTCGTTGATAGATCTATAGAAACAAGCCTGGCTCCAAACAGGTCTGGCGTAGATTTCTACGCCAGATTTCTACTTGCGTAATAAATTGGACGAAAAGATTACAGGCGTGTATTTGTCAAGCGCAAAGCGAATTAGTCGGATAAATAACCGTCACTCTGAAATGTCAGATCTACGGAGTCCTATTCATTAAATTGGTCAGTTTTATACCATATTCTACGCCACGCCGAGCAGATATTTATTTTTATCCAGTTTTGTAGAGAGTTAAACTTTACCAAAGTGCTAAATCGAGTTAAAGAAAGTGACATTTAACCATAGATAAAACTATGTAATTAATTACACTTACTCGCTCTGTTTCGTTTAGTAAATTGATAGCTGAATGTCAGCAGATATTAATCAGGAGTAATATTTACGAGCCGACCAGCTTTATGTGTCCGCTCTTTGATGTGCAGTAACCGTTGAACATCTTTTGGAATGCTGATTGCGTTGTCTGGGGCACTGTTTGATTAGGCCAATTTCATATTCTACTCGTCAGGCCGCCAAGACGACTCTTGTGAGTAAGTGTAATCACAGGAAGGGTAGGCAAACTAATTCTGAAAATTGATCACGTTGCACCTGTCTAGTGGCATGGATATCAAAGGCGAGGCCTAGTTAATTCTCCTCTGTTCACATAGGTTAATTTGGAATCCATCGTTCGGGAGACCTATAATTCTGTTTAAGTATGTTTGCATGTTGTTATTCTGAAGGTATCATACTCACTTCTAATTCGACTCGAGGAACCGTAGCAAAAGTAAATATCTCTGAATTATAGCACATCTCCATAGCATATTGCGACCTGATGATATTCG
>JAQBSW010000641.1:0-181239 GCA_029291075.1 Eudiplozoon nipponicum | reverse complement strand
CGTTGAAATCGCATTGTCGTAGACTATACGATGTTAGCTTCACTATTGCAGATTTACACATTCGTCTAGGAGATTGTACCGTCCTATTATCCCACATTCTTGACCAAAATATATAGTAGGTGAAGGGCGTAATACCGGCCCCTACTGATGAGTCGTTAGTAAGCACGAAACGAATGTGCATGAGATTATACTTTCCGTTCATGCTGTCTTTGGTTTATCCTTCTGGTCATAACTGAACTTTGAATAAACATCTATTATTGCTTTATACGAATACTTTTTCCATTTTTTAGGTCGTTGGGGTCCAAAAGGAATCAAGATCGACTTTTAGACTGGGCTTAATTTGGAGTCTTACAACACGCAGAGTATTTTATAAACGACGGTAGCTGGAATTTGACGCTATTTATCGAGAATCTTTATAGATTTTACAGAGATCCTACGATTATTTCTACAAAAGCATGAAATGGCACCTACAGTAATACCTGCTTTGCGCATAGTGGAACTTAACTTCGTCCAAAAGATTGCATCGGGATCTAAATTCTGCGTTCAGGTGTACTGGTACTAGTTGGATATGTGATCTGCATATTGTTGTGTTTGCTATGTGGAATCGGTAAAAAGCACAGATAGATACATCCATAGCCGAACATGTATTTGGTGAGACATTGAGATTTATTGAAGACCTCCTTATGGAAATGCCACAATGATTCAATTTGGCCGTTTGTCCAGTAGATTGACTTGTAGAAGTACTTAGAGATAAGATGTGTCGCTTGGCACCACACAAGAATGAAAGCAAAACTCTAAATGACATTTGTTCTTCGATTTAAAACTGGTCTCGCATGTGTACATCCTCAACGAAAATAGGGTTAAAAATTTAAGTATGACTTATGAGAAGTCATAAAATGTCAGGCAACCGATTAAAAAGAACATATTCAGTGAAATTAAGAAAACAGGAGATTGGGTAGCCCAGGATTACTGCATTTTACAGTTTAGCTAGTTTGTTAAAATTTGCTGAGGAGCAAAATCAAAAGGAGGACCAGAAGTCCATGACTATAACAAACCCGCAAATTCCAGCACCCAGAATGCAAGTGTTGAGAAAGCTGAAAGCTTATGATGTGTCACGTGCAACAGAGGCACCAATGAAAAAACCACGATCTAGAGGAATGTTCCAATGTCCAACGAAAAGAGATTTTCTATATTCTAGACGCCTATCTGAAATATGCACACGTTAGCAGAAGTTATTTATTTAGACAACTGAATTACCGTTGGTTTCTTAAACAAACAATGCATGTAAAAATATTTAAAAGATCTAATTTAACCTTCATTATTAAAATTCATGTCAACCGTTTTTTAGCTACCGGAAGTTTGACACAATAGAGCGTATCTTGCATTTATCAATTAATTTAAAAGGTAAATTGTCAATAAAATTACTAAATTTTGTCCAATGTATTCTACATAACGTTTTATTCTAAGGAAGTATTTTCTTGGAGGCTAAAAAGTTTTCATGGGCCTTCTGATTACACTACGAGTAAACATTGGGACAACGAGCTATCCTCTGGCTAGTTCAAATATATATTTGTATTTATCTTTATTCTGTGTACGATTTCGGGGAACTAAAAAAAGAATACTTAGAGTATTTATTAAATAGCCTTAGGAAGCTAAGCTTAAAGAAGACTGAAAAGCAAGACGAAGCCAACTTAATAGGTCAACCTGTATGCACAAGTCTTGGTGATAATTCTAGTAACATTATAGCCACGGAATTTTTGTAAAAGAGGCGTATAATGGGTTATGGAAATTAAGCTTCTACTTTTGAGTTCTTTAACATTCATTTTTGGTTATGATGTTTTCTATAACTTTTTATTTTTAAATAATGGCGTGTTTATATAATTAAACTAACATTGGTTGCGCAGGCGGTGATAACAATTACTTTTAATCAATGTTGCAATCTTGATATAGACACCTGGCCCATTATGTACATATATTTTTCAGTATAAACTAGGTATTGTATAGTGTGGAAAAGGCAATTCATCCAATAGACCGGTTTCGTCCTTATTGGGAACAAATCACGTACTGGCCAGAATTGCCGCGGAAGGGCTCGAATCTTAGCACGTCTGCTTCGGATTCTGGTGCTCTAACCACTGAGCCACCCTGCCGCACCTTACACATAATTTTCAGTTATGTACCAACTAACGTACCTCGGTAATGATTTTTCGTTTAGGTGGAGCTCATATGGCATCCATTTATACTCAAACTTCTAACTAATTATTCTCAATCTGTTATTACTGAACAGACACCGAACTACATTGGGAAGTAGTATTGGAATGAATATTTAGATTATTAAACTAATATTGATTGCCTTATCCCCAGTATACAAAACTTTTTTATACTTACAAATGTACGTACATTGTGGGTCAGGTGTCTATATCAAGATCGCACCTTGATTAAGCGTAATTTTTATCACAGCCCGTGCAACAAATGTTTGTTTATTTATATAAATGTTAATTCTAATACCACTTCCCCATGCCGCGTGGTGTCTGTTCATTAACGACAGTTTTAGAATAGTAATTTGGAAGTTTGTATCTAAATGCATGCCATACGAGCTCTACCTAAGTGAAAAAAGACTAACTGATGTATATAACTGAAAATTGTGGGCAGAGTAGGTCACTGGTTGGAGCACCAGACTCCGAAGCAGACGTGCTAAGGATCGAGTTCTGTCCGCGGCAATTTCTGGTCAGTACTTGGTGAGAGCCCAATAAGGACGAAACCGGTCTACTGGATGAATTGCCTTTCCACATTATACAATACTTTGTGTATAATGACAAATTTATGCAAATAATAGCTCAAGTGTCTATAAAAAGATCACAACCTTGATTAAACGTAACTGTTATCACCGCACGCAAATCCAATGTTCGTTTAATCATATAACTTTTCATTCTAATATTACTTCTCCATATAGAGGGGCGCCTGTTGAATAAAGACAGATTGAGAATGATTAGTTGGAAGTTTGGTTCTAGATGGATGCCATACGAGCCCCACCAAAAATAGAAAAGACTAACCGAAGTTTTTTAGTCAGTACATAACTGAAATTTGTGTGGTATTTGCGGCAGGTTTCTCAGTGGTTAGAGCACCAGATTCCGAATCAGATGTGTCAGGGTTCGAGTCTTGTCTGCGGCAAATTCTGAACACCACGTGATGTGTTCCCAATAATGACGAAACCGACCTACTGGTTGAATTGCCTTTTCCATACTATGAAAAACTTTGTTTATGCTGACAAATGTATGTGCATAATTTGCCAGGTGTCTATATCAAGATCGAAAACTTGATTCATCGTAATGGCAAGTTTATTTCATTTCTTCGTGAATGAAAGGCTCATATGTAAGACAAGGAGAGATGCAACAAAATTTATTGTAGAGTGACAAATTCATAGATTGATTTGATTTAATAATTTTTATTGTTGTCTAATTGTTCGCCGGAGAGGATTCAAAATTGAGCACTTCTGTTTTAGAGGTTTTGACTCTAGCCACTTAGAAGTCCTTTAGCACTTTTCACACTATTTTCTGTTATATACTAACTAATATTTTTGGGTTAGCCTTTCCTTCAGAGGGAACGTATATGGCATCAAATTAGACCAAAAATTTCATTTCGCTCCTCAAATTTGACCCTGTGCAACAAACAACACGCTACCCGGTAAAGTATTATTAAGTTAAATATTTATATAATTGATAGATAATTGGTTGCGTGGTTGGTGATAACAATTATTTAAATCAAGCTTAAAATATTTATATAAATACCTATCTCATTGCATATATTAATTTATATTAAAATTTGAAAAATATAAAGCAAAACCATGGCCAACAATTTATGCTATTCCTGCACAGTTTATTGTTCTTTGGAAAACAGTACTTTTTGTTGGTTTTGCACAGCATTACTTCAATATAATATGTTGACTTCAAAAAATTTGCTTTCGTAAACTCAAAACTAAAAAGCATTTAGATAATGTGATAGATATACATAATACGTAAAATCGAAAAAAAGTGAAAATTGTCGTGAACTCGAAACAGATACATAGATTAAATAAATAAATGAATAACATAGTTGGCACTTCACTGTATTAAATATTTAACATGCTAATCAACGCAAAGCTATTGTAGAATTTGATCTGTAAAAGATTATAACATTCATAGAGTTATTTTATTTCATCATTAAATATCCAGGGAATTTTAACGTAGTACATTTGCTAATTGATTGTATTTAAAGGAAATTTTGGATAAAAAGAAAAGTTAAGCTGCAAGCTTTCTAACAACAGGCGGGGTAATTGCAAATAAACCCGATGTAATCTCTTTGTTATGAGTTTTATTGATCGGGTTCATATGCACGCCTGTCTATCGATTTAAGTGGAATAATTTATGCAAAAAATAATCTTCTAAACCATATAGATTTTAAAGGTAAGAGTTGCAACCTAGATTCATAGGTTACTGAAGATAAAGAGCAAATATATTTCAAAATTCTTCTTCGCACAGATTCTAGTTTATTATACAGAAATATTTTTAATTGGGTTCAATATTGCAGCTGCATATTCCAAATCTAAGTGATATAAAGCCGTGGTTTTATTTATTTTGATAGTCGATTTCTTCTTATTATTGCTAATGGTTTTTGTAAAATCCCACTTTTATTTTAACGTGCCTCTCCGCAGACAATGTATATAACAAATAGTAAATTCCCATGTACAATGTATAAAACCACATCGTCCACACAATCCTTGTTGGAGACAACTAACTAACCATATAACCATTAATCAATTTTATTGAACAATTTCGGTTACCGCTGGTTTCAAAAGCAAAGTAATGTGTTAAGTAATTGTGTTTTGGAATTTTTGTTAAAATTGTCGAAAATTATGGCTTAGCTTTGTTGGCTTTAACATTCATTCCTCTTGAGATTTTATTTAGAGAAGATACGCCATTGCTTTGTTCGGCTAAAGATACATCAGATTTCCCCTATATGAATCGTGATAATAAATTATTCAATTGGACACTATTTATTATTCTTATTGATATCACGGGTAGAATCTCAAATTCGTCGCAGGTAAATTGACTATAATCTCAGTTTTTAAGGTCTTCGCATTCGTAAAAGCCTACTGTGGCAATTAGTTGTTGTAATAAATCTTATTTTGATGCAATTGATAACAGCTTTCCATATATATTCATTGCGGTTTTATTCTCGTTAGTCAGTTTGCCATCGTTCTCTGATGATGATCATGGAAGATCCAATTGCTTCAGTGCGTGCGACTGGCTATGGTTTTGCTATGTTGTTCGAGGACTTGTTAAATATTACTTATATTTTGGTCTGGTGAGAGCGTCCGCCACCACATTCTCTGTTTCAAAATTATGTAAAATGATGAAGACAGATTTTTCTAGTCGGGTCATTTATAAATTTCCTTATCAAGAATAATTAAGCATTATTGAGAACTCATCACGTACTGTCCAGAATTTGCCGCGGACAGGGCTCGAGAAAGGTTTGTTGGAAGTTTGGGTCTAAATGGATGTCATATGAGCTCAATCTTAAATAAAAAAGGCTAACAGTGGTGCGTTGTCCAGCCACACAAAAGTCAAAAGTGACTAATTTTACACTGCCATATAACCATTAACAGTGAAAAAAGTATATAAGTGAATTTAGACAAATTATTAGTGAGATTTACGAGAGAGAGAGAGACAGAGGGAGAAGGAATACCTTGCTACTATGAGTAAATTTATCAGGATAACTCATAGAAACGAGGCAAACTAAACCTCTCCACACCACCATTATGGCCAAGTTAGCATTCGGGCAAGGTGACATCAGTGATGCGTTAATTAGTATAAAACCGAGAATTGTGCATAGTGTGCAACAGGGTGACTCAGTGTTTTGAGTATAAAATCCCAAGGCAGACGTGTTAAGGTTCAAGCTCTGTTCGCGACAAATTCTGACCCTTACGTGATGGTTTCCCAATAAGGACGAAACAGGTCTACTAGATGAATTGTCTTTTCTCACTATACAATACTTAGTTTATACTGTCAAATGTATGTAAATAATGGGTCAGGTGTCTATCAAAATAGCAAACTTGATTAAAAAGTAATTATCACTTCCTGCGCAACCAATGTTCGCTTAATAATTAAGTCTTTTGTTTTTACCAGGATACTTATCAAAGGTTTATTTTCTGATAATATCTTAAATTGATATCCGTCCAATTATTGCTCAGAATTCAGCATCGTTCTTGGAGTTTCTTATTATAAAATCTTATCAGCTTGACGATACTGTTTTCTCTGTGATGTAGCACTGCCCCTACGGTTGCATCAGTAGAATCTATCACCAGCCCAAATGGCTTAGTTCAGTCCGCAGGTGCTAATGTGTTTGTTTCGCTGAAAAGGTATTTTGTCTTAAGTAATTACTCTTTGTCATCTTGACTAAAATTGATAGGACAGGACATCTTGATCGTACTCGTTTCTAAAACAAAATTTTGAGTTAAAAATCCAAAAATTCCAGCTAAATCTGATATAAAACGACGGTAGTATCTTAACATCTCCTACAAATTCACCCACAAAAGTTTTCCTCCTTTAATCGATGAAATTCTTCATAAGCGATCTGTGGCTTATGCAGTGCTAACGGTTGAGCCCTGGACGAACAGGGCAATGGTGCCACTAACTCGATTTATTGATCTTGTCCTGTTTCAGCCCATTTCGCTTAGCATTTAACAGTAGAAACAAAGCCAGGTTTTTTTTTGAGAACCTGCGCTGAGCCATCAGTGACGACGGATCTGCGTAGGCAAACTGACCTTACCTTTATATGTCACTAACACTTTGCCCTGTTCAATAGTCCAAGTCTTTGAATTTAACGCCAGGTTTAAATGGATAAAAAAATTTCATCTTAATAATGCCTTCTATGTGAGCGACCAGAAAATTCTACGTAAAAGACGATTTCTTCCCAGTGTCACTGACAAATTTTTGATACACTTAATCATTATTTGACTTCCGTCAGCAGTCCATAGTTTATGCTCAATTGAGGGATTATCTATTTCTACCACATCAAATCAAACTAGGCTCAACTCAGCACCCGTGTCTATTAAGAATTTGAAACCAAGTAGTTCATCCGTTATGACGAAATTGTTGCCATTATAGCCAACAACCTCATCAAGATATTCAAAACGAAATTTAACAGTCTTACTGGCCAAACCAGTGCGCGTATATTTCAATGATCCTTCGAACCTAACTTTGATTATTTCAGGATACCTTTAATAGGCACTCCTTGGAGCCTTTCGTGCGCATAAGCTATATATAGATAGTACAATTCAACAATAATTGATTGCGCGGATGGTGTTAACAATATGGGATATGGCAGTTTTCCGTCGTAACCTGATAATGATCATGGAAGCTCGAACCGCGTCAGTGCGTGCATCTGGCGGAAGTATTATTTATGTTGCTCGATGACTGGTTAAATACAATAGCTCACAAACTTGATTTAAAGAGTTGCTGCCACCACCCGCACAATCAATAGTTTAATTGTGTTGCCTATATATGTGTGTGGCGAAAGCTGCATACAGTTAATGCTCGTGACTGCAAAGAAATTGTGCAACTGACATTTATAGTCAAGTACACTTGATGCGAGACTAATAGAGGTGAGAGACGCATATCTAATTTTGCTTTACATATATATGCATTGAAGTTTGATCCTCGCTAGTCAATTTGCCATCGTACTCTGACGATGATCATGGAAGGTCGAAATGCGTCAGTGCCTGCGACTGACGTTAGTTTCGTCATTTTGTTCGACGACTGGTTAAAAACAATGGAATTGGTGTTTACTTCAAGCTCGCAAACTTGATTTAAAGAATTGTTGTGATCACTCGCGCAATCAGTTATTATTTAATAATATCAGAATTATATGTGGTTCTATCGGAATCACTTGTCAGCTCTATTGTATTTTCGAATGTATTCACCCAGAACTTGGTGGAAGCGCAAATTGCTGAGTGTTTAGTAGTTTTGTTGGCTAAGAATTCAACGTAAACACCCAATAAGATTAGAGATAAGTGGTTACTGTTTGAAATCTACAGGAGCCAACATAGACCTTATGTACCATTAGAATTAAGGTACAAAACAATTCAATAGCTGCTTGAATTTGGTCATTCTTTCATTCAGGCAACTATTAGGTTGGTTACTGGTACACATATATGGCCAATGATGTCTAAAGACACAAAGGCTTTCGTAGGGATATCTGCCCGTTGTTAAACTTGCAAAGTTTGGCGATATACTATGACCGAATTGAAAACAATTGTTAAAGCAGCGGGTCGTTTTATGCATGTAAATATCTATATTGTAATAATGCACAAAATATCTGTTAGATATATCTTCTTACAATGGTTGATCGATTCAGTCGTACGATTGTAGATGAAATCCTGAAGGTTATGAGATTTTATTAAATCTTACTTATGTTTATGCATACTTCAGTGTCACGATATGGTGTACCGTTAAGGGAAACTCGTAATCATGGTATTCATCTTATCTATAAATTCTTTCTCTGTTCATTGAATTCCATAGAGACTGAAGTAAGACACACAAATACATGCAATCAAAGAGCTAATGGGATTACTGAGAAGCTGCACAGCGAACTGAAGGCTGTATTACGATGCGCTGGAGGATGGAGCTGGATATGTGATTTGCATATAGTTTTGCTTGTAGTGCGAAACCGGTACAGAGCACAGTTATGAACATAATCAGCTGAACTTGTTTATGGAGAGCCATTGAGTTTACCCGGAGAACTTCTAATAGACGCTTTAAGTGGTCTTGATTGAGCCTCTAGCTTAGTAGATAGGCTTGTAGGAGCACTGATGGACTAAACAAGTCGCGTAGCTCCAACCAAGACTAAAGTTTAAGGTCACAATTCGACGTAGCTTAAGATTGAAAGCTGACGTAACATGTATAAATGACCAACGGAACCGACAGAATTATCTGATTCCACTTTATAAAAGATCATTCAAAGCTAATCGTATGACTGATAAAAATGTATTAATTGAAATGAATGGTACAAAACGGTATGTAGCACTGGATCGCTGCGTTCCACAGTATACCTTGATTGAGGTGGAGACTGAGGAACAACACCCATCCAAGTACTAAGCGGCTGAGGCGAGATCTAACACAAAGATGTGGAAAATGGTGGAAGAACCAAACAAACGTGAAAATGAAGTGAAGCGTAAATCTAAAACAACAGAAGAAATAAATCGGCACCATATTAAAATGAAAACTAATAAAGTACTAGCACAACATATAAAAACTCCTTCTGTAGGAGTTGTGAAAAAACTGAAAAATGATGACGTTTTGGACATTTGAGGTTATCGATAGTTTCAGTAACAAAGTTATTTATGTTTTACAACGAAACATCATATTTTTTAGAATTTAATTTGTTTAAACTGTCGAAAATTATGGCTTGTCTATGTTGACTTTAATATTCATTCCTCTTGAGATTTTGATACGAAAAGGTACGCTATTGTGATGTTCGGCTACAGACACGCCTGACTGGAATTGAACTCAGATAATTATTCCTATAGATATCACAAGAAAGATTGCAAATTCTACACAGGTAAATTGACTGGTTTCTCTGGTTTTACAGTTTTTGCTTTCAAAAAGGAATACTGTGACAATCAGTGAGACGATGAGCATTCGCACTTTGTTGTAATAAATCTTATTTTTATATAATAAATAACAGCATTAGGTAAAAGAATGCAGAGCAGCTGACCGAAGGACTTAAGAAATTTAGCCTAAGAAACGGCTCTGAAAGTAATGAGTATTTAGTATTAAAAAAATTAATTGCGCGGTGGGTGGTAGTTTTGCTAGGTTGTTCTACGACTGGTTATATAGAATCGGATTAGTGCTTAATTCATGCTCGAAAACTTGATTTTGGCAATTTAGTTGTCCTAAATTTGGTGATCATTCTAGTAACATTTGAAACACGAATCTAGCATCACAGAGGCTCTCCCCTGGTAGTGTTTAAACGGTCTCTACACTTTTAAACAAACCCCAACTAGACATTTCGATCGCATATTTTTTTCAATTTTAGCGTTAAGTCATTTTAACGAAAGTAGCACAGCCTTATAAAAAATAATAATTGCAAATCTATAAATTATAGCCTACAAGCATACATTTTGTATGCTGCTGAGCTGATGCCTTTTTACTTTTCTTTGTACCGCTTCTAGGATGTTTGTCTAGCATTTCTATTGAGTTCCACGTGTGAAAATTATAGAATTCTTTAGAATTTAAACATTTATTTAACTCAGATGTGTATGATCTTGGCATCTTGGAGGTTCACAGTAGTTCATAAGACACGAATTTAGAGGAAGATATTTCCTCGGACAAAAATAAAGTAGCAATTTATTGATATATTTAAACCCATGTGACTGATTGAAAAAAATGTTTATCCTAGTCAATCCTACTTAACAAAGCCTCGAAAACTGCGACAAAGAATTCCAACGGCCGATATCTGAAGCTGGTTTTTCCTCGACTTTTAACACAGTCTCAAATTCATTCATCTAACGACAGAAAATCTTGCATTGATATTCTGACTCTTCACGAGTCTTAATCTAGTCGATTCTTACATTGCGAATTGTAAGACAAGTGGAAAATATCTCATTCATGAAATTATGTTTAAAATTAAATAATGTACCAAATGATTTAGATTCAGACTACCATTTCAGTTAGATGGGGAAGGAAATAGTCTTAAACAGAAACTTTCAGTACATGAAAGGAAATTATTGGTAAACAAACAAAAAAGAAATTATGAACTAATTAGAGAAAAGAATAGAATGAGATCAGCGTTGCTCTTGATATTATATACAACGGATCTTAAATATATAGAAGAGTTCACTTATAACGTTAGGAATAAAGAAATTTAAAATGATAGACAGTGGCATGAGAAGAAACTATCAAACCTGGGAATTGGTCCTGTACTCTTCAACCTAACACTCGCTCAAGTGCAGGTTGAGGACAACCTATTCAAGCTATTCAAATATAGTAATCGTATTCAGTAAACCTACAGCATCCAACCTCTTTCTACCTCTTATTACTCAGCTTTTATCCTCGTTACACTAGCAGCTTAGCCGAATCGGTCTTAAATTGAACTCCAATAAGACTCGTTTGATGAATCCTACCTCTGGCCCATTCTGTTCTCTCCCAGCTACAAATTGTCTACTTGATATTGAATTAATAGACTCGGCCAAGCACCTTTTTATCTATTTTTTTAAATAGCTAGACTTCTCCCCACATCTTCAACATACTACCTCCAAACTCTTCAAGTGGGCCCGTTTAATCTGCTTCAAGACTAACAATCCCACTCTCCAACTCACATTGTTCAAGGTCTACGTCCTACCCCTCATATCATACGCTAGCGAATTTTATTGCCCTCTCACTCTAGCCTCCTCTTACGCCATCGAACAGATTTCTTCCAGATTTCTAAAGCGAGTCTTTCCTCACAGCCATAATTATCGGGAACGCCTACTCCTGGCTGACCTTCTTCCGCTATGGTTTACCCGTCACTTACGAGTCATTTCTTTCGTTCATAAGATCACAACTAGCCTATCACTGTCAAACTTCACTCACCTCAAGTCACCACTATGCTACACGCCATAGCAACTCTTCAATCCAATCCAACCACACTCCCAATATATTTAACAAAATCTCTCTTTTCCAAAGCCACAAGTGTATTCAACGCTGTTCCCGCGGAAATAAAGCTACTATCCCAGCACTAATTTAAAAAAGGCGGCTCGCAATCACTTCCTTAACAAATTCCTATGCAAGACGTCTGATTAGAAGCGAAACTGGTTTCTACTTAACCCATAACACTTCTTTTTATCCCTAGGCTCTTATCTAGTTTCGGAGCGTGAAGTCTCTTCTGGCTAGCCTCTTCTTTCAACTATTCGCCTCTGATTCTCAAATTCAAATATGGACTCATTTTTATTCTACCGCATTCAAATATTGATTACTGTGCCACAATTTGCTCTACTAAATCTCTTCTATTTGATTCAGCAAACAATCGGAAACTCGAAAAGCCTACTGGACTATCTGACGGCATCCATCGGACGCTGGTTCATTCACGCTTTTCATCAGCCGTAATCTCGCTCAACTGAAGCCAGTGATCTCTGCACGCGACACTGACGTGTCGACTTTATCCTAGTCAATACTACCCTACAGAAACTCGAGATCCACGGCAAAAAACTCCGTCTGTTGACTTCTAAAGCAGACCCTCCATTGCCTTCTAACTCAGAATAAAATTCGTCTGTCCGACGCCTGCAAATCCCGCATTGACACTCGGACTCTTCACGATCTGTACTCTTGTCGATACTTCCCAGTCCAATTGAATAAACTTTCCATCAGAACAAACTATCACGAAGTTGATGAAAGAACTTCTCCTTATCGATTCCCTCCTCCCCTATGGTTAAATACTTTGATAGTCACAATTAGATACAACTTTACTTATCTTATTTTTTATTTGTACCTCATCATTTCAACTGTTGGGCCTGACGGGCTTTGTTGCCAAATAAATGTATTATTATTTGTAGATGCAAAATTAAAACGAATTATTATATTAGAAAAAGATACTTATAGGAAAGATATTTATTCTAGTATCCTCCTGTATTACTGCTCTAATCACCAGTTTGGGATGAAAATGGACATTCTAAAATTCATGATAATAAGTCTTAAAAATATAGAATTTAAAATATAGGGACAAAGAACGGATGAAATTGAAAGAAATATTCAGGATAAATGATTATCCGACAAAATTAATGTATAAAAGCATAAACAAGACGCTACGGCGATTTAATGGAAAAATAAGCCAAGAAAAACAGGTAAGAAGTTTAGAAAAGTAAAATAAAAATAAGCCAAGAACCCTGGTTCTTCAAGATTGCAGATTAAGTTGAAAAATTATGAAATTAGCAAAGAAATACAACTGAAAATCAGTTGCTATACAAAATAAGTTACCGAATCAGAACGAGAAAATAAAACATCCCAGCACATCAGGGGTTTATGAGATGCCTTGTGAAGATTTCTAATTCATGTATATAGGCGAAACCATGCGTCTAATCAAGATACGTAGAGGGGAACATAAACCAGAATATAAATATGGACATAATCATAGATCATATCTAGCCAGTGACTCAATGGAGGCAGGTCATTAGATAAACTAGGATGGCTGTAAACGGATTGTATTATGAACCGAAATAGATCAACCATGTTGATTATGGAATCAATTGAAATTAAAGCAGGAATAAATGTCATGCAAGTAACATCCGTACAAATATCATTAGACCTCGTATTTAACGAAGCATTCTCGAATGGAATGAATCAGATTTAAAAATAAATCAAAATAAAAGGCCACGAATATGAATTTGAGATAGTAAACTGAACAATTTAGATGGAGTTAGAAAGAGGTAATTTGGTGATATACCAGAATTGTAGTGAATCGTGTGCACTTGTGGAACTTATATAGTTCCTTTTATGTTGAATTGCACACACACACATATATATATATATATATATATATATATATATATATGTAATATATATATATATATATATATATATATATTGATGGATGGATATGTAAATATTAAAATTATATCTGGGAGGATCTCACCTGGTTGCTTATATGTTCATTTAGATATGCAGATTATATATGGCGTGTACACTTAAATATATATGGATGAATATTATCGATTTATATAAAATGTGCAGTGATCTCACATGGTGGCTTATGTGCTTATTTAGATATTTGTAATATATGTGGATGAATATTTAGATTATTATATAAGATGTGAGAGGAACTCACATGGTTGTCTATATGTAGACTTATATATACATAATATATACTGTGTGTAGGCGTATATATGTATGGATATTTATGTATTCATATAAAATGTGAATAAAAATAAAAATAATATATATGTTAAGTATATATACTATATATATTTCAAAGAACTCATGGTTTTACTTTTACATACATATATATTCTTATAATTAGGAAACAACAAATAACAAAGTGGATAAAGGCCATTTATTTCGTGAATATTAATCATCTCTTATACGATCATACATATTTATACATTTTGGGTTTTCAATTGATTATGCTAGTGGTAACAAATCTGACTCGTTTTTACTTGCTGTTTCTTGTTTGCTTAGGTTATGATTTGTGTATTTGGTGTTTGAGATGCGTGTTGTCATTTTCGTAGTATTTAAAAAGTGATTATCTTGAATCAACAGCCAGTCAGCGCTGGATAGTTTGAAATCAGTTGAAAGCAGATGCCAGTCATCGTGCCATGAGAGATAGCGTTATTTCTTCCGGTATGAGGAACAAAATGCTTTCAGCCGTGAAACAACAGCCACAGAATGTAGTTTTGGCGGTGGATCAGGACATTTAAACGCTCACTACTGGTTTCAGAGGCTCTCCGGCCATCATGGTGTTCTGCAAAACAATTGTGTGAGCCGTTTAACACTGCAATCCTACTTAATTTATATGTTTGTTACCATGGAAACGACAACTTTATAATGATATGAGGTACTGAACCAACCATGCTCGAAGAAAACAGCACTAAAGGCTGCAACAGCGAACGTCTTGATTATTACTATGACAAATATTAATTTGACCAGATTTTAGATGATCACTTGCAATACTGCGAGAATTGACTCTACATGCAAACACGCTTACGCATTAAACACAACCGCATAATATTACTCTCACCAACTTAGGCCAAAAATCAAGAAACGAAGCAAACTAAAGTCGATTTGAGTCAATGATGTTCCAACTGAAATCATATAAAACGAATGAAGTGATTTGTATATGAGATGATTAGGTATTCACTGAAATTAAATTTATTCTCGTTCATTTGATATTAGAAACACAAATCACAAACAAAACAATGTAAGAAACTAGCGGAGATATCAACAGAACAAGATATATATATTAAAGCATACAACATCGCATATAAACAAATAGTAATGAATTACTCATCATATTTTATTTTTGAATCGATTATTATAATTATCCTTTAGTGGAATCATCGTTAAGTTTATATCAATATTCTTGTCGTCGCCAAGTGTCAGAAGAGGATGAGAGAGAGGAGAGAGACATATATTATATATATATGATCATAAATATCACAACCCCAGTCATATATACAAGATGTAGTTGCGTCAGACGTGCGTGGGAAAACCCACATTGTCGTCATTGATCATTCAAGATATATAATAATGAAAACAATATAAAGAAACACAGAGATTGACAGAAGATATGTCAGTCAAAGATAAAAGTTGAAGAGAACTGACTTTAGCGCAAGAGATCACAATGGTAATAATATGCCAAAAATGTTTATATTATGAACCCACTAATGTTTTGCTTATATATAAATCTATATACACAAAGATATGGTTATTGCCGTTCAAGACAACATGATATGATAAATTGAGAAAACGTCTTTGTTGCCATTTAGCAAGCAAATGCGTGGTTTTATAGATACCATTTATTAGTTTCAACCTCTTATTCTTCCATATAATCTATCCGACACAGTGATGCGATTAAAACCTAAATCGGAGGATTACTGCAACATGATTTTTAAAAACAAAACATCTTTTTGATTCTATCGTCGCGCCAGAAACATAATAAATAATCGACACTTCATGATAGGAGCGTATGTCAATTTTACAGGTTTTCATCATATTGTTAAAACAATACAGGATTAGGAGCGCATTGATATGTTTGTAGGAGGGTTTGTCTTTTCGTGTGGGGTGGGAGGTGTTTATGTGTAGAATTCCCGCATGCCACGATTAGTGACAGCAAAGATCTAGGATGAGTTAGCGTTGTCGTCAAAAACAATGTACTTCTTCAATAAAGGTTATAGCATAAATGAGATTCTTCTTGAAAATGAGAAATTCTACCAACATTTTGTTTATAAGTTTGTTTTTTTCCCAAAGTATGGTGTCAACTCTAAGAATATCAAATGAAAGTCCTAAGAGTTTGTAAAATTCGAAAATATGGTTCCGTCACTTTTCTAAGATGGTATGGTTTTGTTAACGCAACGTAAAAATGGTATGACAAGTGAGGAACCCAATTCATCATAAAGTCAAACAAAATTCCGGTGCACCTGTAAATGTAAAGTCTTCAAGATTTTGCTCAAACCAAGAATTGGTCTTTTCCGCATAAAGTAAATGGCGCAGACGATATGAAACAAAAAAGTACTATACTGCAGCAACGTCCATCACCATTTTATGCGATTTTTACTCATTGGCAATGGAACCCTTTTTCCTAGAACGAACTACTCACGCAGTTTGTTTGGAAAGCTTCTCCTTTGACTTCCACCGTCTTCGTGTACGAAACAATCTTGCTGGTGCCCTGTAATTTCGTTGGTTTATTCTTACTTTGAAATCGTATCTTATCATTTGAATTGTTTGAGCTCAGATGACCTTTTGGATTGTAATACCTTTCGTTGTTAATTTATACATTCTTCAAACACATCGACTATTTATATCACAACTGGTGCCTCTGACATTCGCTCATGCATTATCGACTTATGAGCTACTCCTGTGTGATAAGTAAATTGACTGACGACGACCAATTAATCCTCCTCATACAAAAATAATCAATTTTTACTTGGACATTCTGATGTTATACTGAATATATTATAAAACAATATTGTACTTTTGAATATTTGTAAATTTTCTTGTATGCTCTTGTTCATAAATGTTCAAGTTTGAACTTGTCTGTTGAGGAAAATGGAGAGTTCTGATCTGAATTTCGAATTTGTGACGAAGTGGACACTGCAGGGTCTTTCATCTTCTCTTGACTCCTTACAGAGACTAGCAACTTTGAGATCTTTCGTTGCTCGTTGTTCCAACATCAAAGAAAAGTTGAACCAAGAAGAATCGCTTGCTACTTGTTGAATATTTTGTCTTACAGTATCAATCAACTGTCCAGCATCCTTGGATATTTAAAGCATCAGCAAAAGCCACTGAATGAGCGATAACAGCGCTAAATTGCTAAATAATTTGCATAATATTCAAGTCTGCTCTATTTATTACTCCGAGGATTATATGGAGTATGTTTGGTTATGACCATGACAGGCTTGAAGAGATAACTGAGAACTTGTCCCAGATGATGATCATCTCAAGGCAATAGATTTTCCAGTCTGCAACCAAGAGACCTCTACGGCAGCAGACCCATAAGCCTCTGATGGTGTGCAATGGCGGGATCGCGTTTGGTGATCCTTGCAGGCTGATGTTAATGGTCGACTGTCACAAGAATCATGGACAGCAATGAAGCTCACTGTTTAAATCCAGGACAATCATCTTTCTAAAATGGTTTTGTACATACAAAATCTATTTCTAAAACTAAAACAGATTATCTGATCATGTATATAGAAAGAGCTTGCCTGGTTTATATGTCATCAACATTAAAAAAGAATCTGTTTGACTCAGAATTTGTTGTCACAATCAATCTCACAAAATGTGGCTTCAGAGCTTGTCGGAGAACTCAACTTGAGGAGGATTTTGAACTGATGACTGACTCTATTACCGCCGTATGAAAGACGTAACTTACTTCCATCTAAATTTTACTACCAGACTTATTTCAGCAATCTCTATCGGGCTCTGATTACAAAATCTGGAGGCGTTATAATATGTATTTGCAAAAGAACGTTCTGCTGACTATTGAGCCACCCTAGATGGCATGACGGTTTATTTGGAACCAGAGTGGTCTAAGAAGCTCGAAAGAATTATATCGTGTTGTACGGCTGGGAAGGAAATCCTGGATATGGTGACGGCAGGTATCCTGGCAGATTCATCGTCTGTGATGAAAGCAAAATCAGACTTTATCTCCCAGAGACTCTCGTATCCAGAGACACCAATTAGTTCCTAGTGTGATTTTGGTTGGATAAAAACAATGGTATGAAAGTTCCAACGAAGTAGGCAAATTGTGCACGAAGAAGCAACTCCATATGGTCAACACTCATTTGTTATGGTTATCGCATCATGGCAAATACGCTGAGTTTGAAAAATTATTAAGATGGACGAATGCCAAAGTCGTGGAACCTGATGGTGCGCTGAAGCAAAATCTCGCAGTTTATTCCAGCCAGTCGAAAACTGATGAGCTCCTGCCATTTAGGAGCCGTGGCAGTCGCACAAGGCTCCGCATGCAACAGTCTGGTATAATTTTAAAATCGACGCAAAGTGGGTTCGTAGTTTACGAAAGACGCAACAAGAAATCGTGGCACCTGTTTGATTTTTGGTCGCATGCAAATTCAAACAGTCAAATAGGTTGGAAACAAGAAGCTCCTGTTATAACTCTATTTAAACCCACAGCTCAAACTCCTTATCGAATGCTGCAAAAGAGCGCAGTTGCAGTCTGATCCTGATGTGAAACGACAGTCACACATCTATCACCAACCATTACCGTTAACGGAAGTCCACCTGAGGTTATGAGCGAAGAACTGTCGCGCATCGTAGAAATCTCCGTTATCACTGAATCTTTTCCACGCCGACAGAATATAGCGATCAATGTAACGGACTTTTGATCCATTTTAATCTTGCTTTAGATCCCAACGGAAATACCAGGATCATGCCACGGTGGGATAGTGGAATCGCGCTGATGACTGGGACCTCATGCGAAAGTCGCGGTCAAAGAGACCATCTGGCATCCGCCCATTTAATCGAGCGGATGTTTTATCGCGAGAAACACCTGTCGTGTTTCTGTTATCTCAACGCTAAACGTAAGTGGTTTTGAAACATCGCGCACACCGAAACGAGCTGGTGATACCACCTTCGCCAAGTTTAAAGTCTGAACCGCCGTATACAACATGCTGTTGCGTCGTATATTAGACAACCTGCATGATATAGTGCCGAATTTGCAGGTGTCTGGGAAATTCCAACTTTGCATCTCCACAGCATATTCATAAACGAACCAGGTCAATGGAGGGTTCAGTGGTAACTATCGTCAACTGAATCGCACCAAATGCGTATTTAATCCTCACCGAACCGTATACCTTATTGTGATATAATGTGAATGAGGTATATACAAACGTTAGATTCTGGTAGCAAAGACGCACCATCAGGCGCTCCAGGAAAAGGACCATGTCGTCAGCTGGCAGCAAGAGACCTGAGATGATCACAATCTTTATGTAAATGCAGTTAGAATGTGTTTCGATATTCTAGTCTGACAGAGGAAGTTCTTCAAGGGTTGTTCATTTATATATGTATATAGGATGATTATCATTATATATAGTCAATCTAGGGAGGGAACACCGAGCACTTGACTCTGTTCTTTGTCTAAATCCGAACATTATGATTGGTAGTAAACCATGAAAAGAGCTGGATTGGTTGCTCACCAAAAAACTCTGACACCATTTCCAAGGATGGAATCAAGCCCTTGAAGATGGCTGCTGGTACAAGAACAGCGATGCCAGAACCAGAACTGTACGCCAGTTGCGTAGATTGGGCAATATCAGCTAATACACGTCGGTTCATACCAGTTTGGTTATAATTTTGGAGTCGGGCACCTTGACATTTTAGTTCGTGAACGAAGCACGATCATGTCCTGGTCTCATTAATTTTAGCTAAGAGGACAAGGCGCAAATTCCAGAGGGCCAAAGATCCGTTAAGCCAAATAACCACATTAGCAACCAGGATCAGATTAACTGCTGTTTTGCTTGGTCAGATGTTTCATGATGTGTTTCATAAGATGTTACATCAACGAGAAAATGGCATAAATGTCGATTGATCTGTTATGAGTTGATAACTCTATGATCAGCGGCATGACACGATACGCTTCTGAAAGCGAGTTAATATGCCTATCTCCTGCGTTGCATCGATAACTACCTGATGGGACATCGGCTTTGATATTAAATTGATCATAAACCGTTGTTGAACCTGGGAAAGGAATAGGCTAAATTATTCCCGGCGTGTGAATTATTAATAACCTGACTCGGTGAATTTGATTTACCATTAGTCATCTCAGGAAAGATAATGCGGGAGTAGGCAGATACCCTTGCAAGACCAATGTATCAGGTAAAGATATGAATCGTTCAGTCACCAGGCGCTCTATTGTATCTTCTGTAATGATTTTGTCCAGCAATTGACAGAAAGGCAGCCTGATCTTTAGCAGTTTGTGTTGGTGTTAACTCGCATATAAACGCAGCATTTTGAGACGTCGCCTTTGCGCGGAATCTCCAGACAACCGACCTTATGTACAAGTTGTGAACGCTGGTAGAGCAAGGGCATTCAGTTAAATGTTAATAATTCAAAGTCATCATTCGATTATAACTTATCAGGATGGTTCACCATTAGATATGTATGGCTCAAAATGTTTGAAAGACATAAGGAGTTTGTATGACATGTGCCCGTGTCAAATCAGGTGCAGCTTGGTTATTATACCAAACTCGAAATTAAAACGATTGGCATACTAGCGGTCTTGTTCATCATATGTTCATATTGATATAGTAGAATGCCTGATGATTTTCGGTCAAAAGTATTTACTCCACGATGGTTGATCGGTTCTAGTCGTCATTTGAGGTATCGTAATCCTAAAGGACACGACAGCTCAAGAGGTCTTACCTTATGTTCTGCACACTAATGTCGCGCGGCATATGGTGTACTTGGCGGTATGGTAACTTTACTGATCGTGGTAGTCATAGCTGGTATTTATGTCTGAACCTTGTTTATCTGACCATCGAATCACCGTGATGAAGCAAAGACGTCACGCCAAGCAACCTGTCGTTGTATTTATTTATAGACCAGTCATGTTTAAAGTTGCATTACGTTTTGCACCGGTGAATCAGTCGACAACATTTGCTCCATAGTTTTTGTTATTGGCAAACGTGAAACAAGATACTAAATCGTTAGGAAATATCCATAGCTATGAACTTGTTCGGTATGAGCTATTGTGCTTACTCTGAGATCTTTCAATGTAGTTCAAACAGTCTCGGATTGGGGCTCCTCTAGTTCAATATGGATTGGTCGTGGAGCTGGTTACTGAGAGATAAATGAATCGTTTAGCTCCAACCAAAACTGCAGAAGTCCGAAACCAATGTTTAGTGGTCTTGCATTTAAAGTTACATCGAACATATAACCAACGAAACAGACAGAATTAATTGACTCTATCTTATATAATATTAAAGTCAATCATATGACTGATAAAACGTATTTCAAGATAGAAGTAAGTCGGTACTTTGTAGAATGCGTGGTAATGATCGATTGTTGTATTCCAATAAATATTTGTAATCTTATATAGACTGAGGAACAGTATTCACCGGAAGTACCCTGTGGAAGCGAGGCGAGATGTGACTCAGAAATTGAAAGTGAGAAGAATGGCGAGTCGAATAAATTATGGTAAAGAAGTAAAGATTTGTAAAGACTAAGACAACCGAGAATCAAAGAAGAACAGTGCGTGATGAACAGCAATCGCGTGGTACCAGCGCGTAACTTGTTGAAACTCGGTCTGGAAGAGCTCACTAACAACGAAACCGAATGAACAGCCTACGATCATGGTATGAAGTTAAATCATCTTAAACATGAGGAAAATGTAGAGTGTTAAAACACTAGGTTGGACACCAATAGAACTTTCCATACAAAATAAACTGAATTGCTAGCTCGAACATTTGATGTTATCGCTGGGTTCGTAAAACAATATTTTAACTTTTTCTTTGAAGCTATTTTGTTCATATTGTTGAAGCTCAAACTCCGTCTCACGGGAAAATGGTTTTGATTCCTAAGGGCAAACGTTCTCAATCCTATTAATTACTATCTCCGAAACCGATATGCGACAGTAAAAGTTGGCAGTAGTCACTCTCGAGGCCAGTCCCATATCCGATCCGAGTGTTCCCCAGGGGCTCCGTAGCTTGGTCCCATTCTCTTCAACCTGACGTCATCGCGCGCTTACAGGTTGCAAGACAACCTTTCAAACTGTTCAAACATGCGTGATGACAGGCTTGGACATCGTATTCTGTAGCTTACTCTCAAAACATCCAACCCCTCCTTATCCTTGCATTACATCGGAGCTCCTATCCTCGCTCCACTCGGCAGCTCAGCCAGGAATTCAGGCTCCCGTGAACTAAATCCCGCGCAAAACTCGCCTAATGAAACTTCTCCTCTGATCCATTCTTTGTCATCCTATCCCGGATTGCCAACTACCCCCTTGATATAGAAAATAACAGATCTCGGCCGAAACATCTTGGCATTCACTTCTCAAAATCCTCTAGACTTCTCCTTCACCTATACGCACACTACCATCCAGTAATCCCCTTCCGCCTGGGCCCGTCTCGATCTGTTTTAAGACCAACGATCCCACTCTCCAACCTCACGTTATTCAAGGTCTACGTTCTGCCCCTCATTTCCTACGCCAGCGAATTCCTACTGTCCTCTCACCCTCGCCTCCTCCTATACTATTGAACAGGTATCCTCCAGATTTCTAAAGCGAGTCTTCCCGAAATGCCAAAACTATAGGGAACGCCTTCTCCTGGCAAACCTTCTTCCGCTTTGGTTCACCCGTCACCTTCGCGTCATTTCTTTTATCCACAAGATCACAACCTTGCTTACCACTCTCCAACTTTGCCCACCCCAGTCACCACTATGCCACACGTTCTAGTAACTCTTCTATCCAAGCCAACCATACCCCCACCATATTTAAAAAATCTATCTCTTCTCCAAAGCCACTAATGTCTTCAACGCTCTTCCCACAGACATAAAGCTCCTACCCCAGCACGAATTCAAAAAGGCAGCCCATCAGTACTTCTTCAACAAACTTCTTTGTGATACGACCGATTGGAAACGAAACTGGTTCCTTCTCAATCCATAACATTTACTTCACCCCAGGCTATCCTCTTTACTAACTTCGGAGGGCGAAATCCCTCAGGCAGCCATCTAATCTTCCACTTTACCTCTCTGGTCTTATTCTTTTCTTCTAGATTCACTAATACCACCTCTCAGCCCATTCCTAACCCCATTATATCCACGTTGTGGATACTCTACTACGTTTTGCTCATCCAACTCTTTTCTTTCTTGTTTCAGCGGAGGACCGGAAACCCAACAGCCCTACCGATCCACCAACGGTTCGCTTCGGACTTCGACTCTCCCTGGTCTTCTTTCAATCACAATCACGTTCTACGGATGCCTGCGATCCCTGCAAGACTCGCTCGCCTCAATCCTGCTGATTCCATCCATGTCCATGCTTTGCTCCATCAATTCAATCGTCACGACAATGGACTCCATCGGTCGACGTCTACCTCCGGGCCGCCATCTTTTCATCTTCATCTTTGTTTTCGATCTCACATTCACCTTGAAGATCTGATACTTCACGGACTATCTCCAATTGATCTTGTCTAGTCAAATGGAACTTCGTTTATATTTATTTTTCACCAGATTGAACTATCTTGATGTTAATGATAACTTTTCCCCTCCCCAACCCCTCCCCCTGCTATTAAATACTTTGCTAGTCACAATTCCACTCACCTCCACATATCCTACCCTTGATTTGCTATTTCAATGGTTGGGCCAGTTGGCCTTTGATGCCAAATAAATGTATTATTATTATTATTATTATTATTATTATTATTATTATTATTATTATTATTATTATTATTATTATATATTATTATTATTGTTATTATTATTATTATTATTAGTTGAAATTTGACCCTCATTTTGGGTCTTTTCAAAGTCATTCAATAAAATGGCCTGGTTTAGGAAATGATTCGCAAAAACTCGTCAGCGTTTTTTAATTGTTTAACATTTAAATATCAGGGTGACACAAATAATACCTTTTTTATGCTGTATTTTTGTTTTAGTTTATCAAATGAAGAAAAGTATTTATTTCCGTTTTTGCGCTCTATTTGACTAGAGCGTTGTTTGTTATCGTTAGCTATTGTTTTCAAGTTGTTATGGCTTTGTCTTCGTTAATTATAGTGGCCGGAATTGTGGATAAAAATGTTGATACTTCTAAAATACAGCAAAACTTATGCATAGGTATGTTCTTTAATATTAGCTATAATTTGATTGTTAATTTAATTCCTTAGGACATTATTCTAGCTTTTGCGCTTGAATTTAAGTTTTCCTTCTTCATCTATTTAATTGTAAGAAATAAATACTTTTTATTAGTTTCGCATATGCTCTGTTTGGAACCTATGAGACGCCAGGCTCGGATATCCAACATATGCGGAACGATTACTAAATTTAGAAAATATAAATTCCTCAGCACTTTCTATTAAACTAAATTTCACAAGGCCTTCGTTAAATTGTTCTATATCTTCACACTTTTTTCTGTTATTTATTATATTAAAATAAAATTTATTTTAGTTTATTTATTAGGACGAATTGCGTATGCTCACAATATGCTTTTCCGGAAGTGAAAAACTTGTAAACATAATATTTACGATTATTACCTAAAGCGAATTCAGATCATTTTCTAGTATTAATAAGAACAATAATTTGTTGTCAATTTCAATAATTTGTTTTCAAAATATCGCTTCGTTAAATGTCTTCCAGGAGACAAAATAAGCCTAAACAAGGAACATGAAGTTTACGAACCACGCAACTTAAAATATCAAGAAAACTAAATAATAAAATCAACAAAGACAAGTCATAATCTTTGACAATTTGCACAAACAAAATAGAAAAAGTTCAAGTATTGAAAAAACTGTTTATGAAATCAGCGGTGAAATTAAATATTCAAAAATAAAAATTTATTTATTTTTATATGGGGAGTTAATGTTCAATAAGTCAATGGACCTCCACATGCACCATCACGTTTAAGATGTTTAGTCATAATAAATAATCATTCGGTTTCTGGACAACTCTTCCAGACCAAGTTTCAATATGTCGTTCTGGTTTGAGCTAAACGACTGACTTTTGTCCCGAAGTGCTCCTACAAGCAGATACACAGAACTAGAGGCCCAATCTGGACAACTTGGAGCGTCTATTAGAAGATGTCCAGGTAATCTCAATGGAATTCTATAAACCAGCTGTGCTAATGATGTTCCTAACCATGCAATGTATCCACTTAGCAATGCAAGCAAGACTACATGTAAATCATATATCCAACTGGATCATCTAGTGCATCGAAATGTCGCCTTCAGTTCACTGTTCAGCTTCTCAACCGTCAAATTAGTTCTGGGATTTCATGCACATTTGTGTCTCACTTCTATCTCCGTGGCAATCACTGATCTGATAAATAGTTCAAACATAAACTGACTAACGTGATCACTAGTTGCCCTTGCCGGTACACCATATCGTGACACCCAATTATACAAGAAAATAAATAAGACTTCCTGAGCTGTCATATATTTAAGGATTGCTACCTCAAACTGACGTTTGAAACGATCTAGCATCGTGAATAAATTCTGCTGACTATAGATTTTAGGTATTTTCATGATATCGATGTTTACACGCATAAAATATCCCGCTGGTATACCAATCAATTTAACACATTTCCTTAGCCAAGCCCATATGACTTTTTACATCTTTGGCCATAAATATCTTTCAGTGACCAATCTGATAGATGCCTTAATGAAAGGGTGACCAAATTCATGCAGCTGCTGAATTAACTTATACCTTAATTGAAACGGTACATATGGTGTAGGTTGGCCCTCGAGATTTAACACAGTAACCAATTATCTCGGATCTTCTTGCGTGTGTTCACTGACTTCTTGGCCAACGAAGCAACTAAATGATCGAAATGTGACACTGCAGCATAAACCGCAAGTAACAACTTCCCTAGCGTGTCACTTCACTTTTTGCGATCTTAGAGTTTCTTACTATAGAATCCTATTGGCTTAACTATAACATTATTTATCTGATGTAGCACTACTCCCTGTGGCTACACCAAAAGCATCTGTGACTAGCTCAAACGGCTAAGTTCAATCTACAAATGCTAATGTGGTGATTTGACTTAACATGTCTTTGGCTATCTGGAATTTTGCCTTGTCGTCTTGGATAAAATTAATAGATCAGGACTTCTAGATCGTCCTTCCTTCGCAAACCAAATGTCAAGTTAACGATGCTAAAATTCCAGCTAAAACTGAAATGAAACGACGGTAATATTTTATCATTCCAAAAAATCTATGCAGTTGGCGTACGGTTCTGGTTTCTGGCACATCTCTGACCGCTTTGACCTTACCTTTTAAGGGTTAATTAATTCCTTGAAAGTAAAGTAACCAAGAAGTTTTACATTTGAACAAACGATCTTTCTTTTTACTGGCTTTTGATAGCACACCGTCCACGTGCTCCTAAATAATATTGCACGAGTGTTTGAATTTCTTAGTTGCTAAACCTTACCACAACATATCCAAAGAAATTATCTTTCCTTATCAAAGGATATCAAATGATATTTTAAGTATGCCACACCACAAGGTGGTGCCCAGCTAGAGCTATTATGCACCACTTATACTTTACACTTATTGCGATTAATGTTTTTTGCAATTTAGCGATTTGTTGTAATTTTGTTCACATTGTCTTACTTTTTATTGACAATGCAAATAATATTAATAATATAGTTATTTGATAAAAAGCTAATTTTTGAAAATGTTGAAACACGAATTTTAGCGAAATCGTGGTATAGGGTGGATGAGACTAGCTATCTATTTGTTTACCATTTAAGATATTAGTTATATTGAAATTGAAAATATAAATATACTACGTAAACAGTGTAAAGGCTGAAAACACACTGCTTTATGAGAGCGCTAGATCCACATTCACATAATTACTAGGATAATCACTTAATCTAGAGAAATCAAATTACTCTTTATACGCAGAGCCTTCCCTTAAGCTAATTTTCCTAATTCCTTTGGTCAAGTGCTTTGCATTCGCACATTTTCAGTTTTTCCATTCCAATTAAAATAAGCTAAATTGTAAAATATTTTATTAAATCCGAGTGTGTGTACTCGCAGTTTCTCTGGTTGCCGCTGTATGCCTCTACGAACGTGAAATCAATTAAATAGAGAACCCAATCATTTTACCTGTCAATCAGTCTGAGATACTTCTTCATATAACAGTTGAAAAGAAACTATTCGAGGCCAATAAAAACTATTATTATCGTGATGCACAAATTGGTGCTTGACAAAGTAGGTAACATATATGGCTTTTTCGCATGCAGCAAGAACGATGCCACCCAACTCGAAAAACTCAAAAGTGATTTTTTAAGGGATGAAAGATAAATTTGAAACTTTCACAATTAAAACAAAAAAATTACAGAAAAATATACAAATTATAAAGCCTAATTGTATAAGGAACAAGCGGTTGTTTCAACTAACTAAAATTAAAATAAATTTATTTTGTATATCTGAAGATATAATTCTCTACAACAGACTATTAACACATATATTCAGTGAATAACTTTATCTACGTCAGTCACAGATCAGTATCAGTAATCTAATGAATTCGGCTCAGAAGCTTGCGTGGTGGTCAGTAACTCCTCATAAAAATAGTACAAAAATTTATTTTTACGCTGTAATTTTTCTTGGGTTCTTTATGCAAATATTTTAAATAATTTAGTGCATTTTTCTTGATCGTTTATGTTAGTTTTCAGCTTTCGATTTCTTTATATTGGCGTAATGTTCTATTCTGCGAGAGGAAGGTTAGCTCCTTGACTCCTAAATTTATTAATTAATAAATGATTTTAAAAGATAGTTGTAATACATTTATTTTATCAGAAATAATATTTTTTCATTTAATACGAAAGTTGATAAGCCAAAAATATAATTCTTTAATTCGGTTTTGGCTGTGTAGGTACATAATTGCAAAATAGGTCAATTGGAGATCCGCATACGATTACGATGTATACTCCTTCCAATTTTCAAATTAGGAAATCGTTGGCGGAATGTAATTATTGTATTAACATGAATGTGTCACAAATAGGAATAGGCCAGGGAATACGAATAAGTTAGTAGGAGGGTTTCTGCTGACCAATCTTGAATGTTATTCGCGATCGACAGTTGGAAGTACTTTAAAAATAAAGGGCTGCTTCATTCGGACGGGTACGGAGGTGGTATCTGAGAAGTTCAAAATAATGTATATAGGACATGAGCCTCTTCAATTATTGACGAACAGACCATGGATTAGTCTACTGGGAGGTGTATAATTTTTTATTAGCGTGTCAGGAACCTGCATATTCAGAGTTCTACTGGAAGTCAACAGTCACGTTAATCTCATATCCAGTTGGAAATTTTTAGTTATTAACCTAATGAGTAGCATATCTATTTCAGAATTATAAATCTCTAGGACAAGCAATTCGCTTGAGGATGTAAAGACAGGGATAGCGATTTCTTCTTTCAAGTGGAATTTTCTGGTCGATATTGTGAATGATCCTACGAACGAATCCTAAAACTAGAACTATTGGCACAGGTACATTGCTCATAATCAAGGAGGGACTGGCTCAATATTGGCGAGTTCAATTCTTTATTCTCGAGTCATCCATGGCTAATTACTTCGCCAGTGAAGTTGAGAAACAGCAGGATGGTTCCCGTCTTGCAGCACGATGTCGCTGTAGAGAATTTAGAATGATAACAAATTGAATGGAGGTACACAAATAGAAGAAATCCAGTTCAAAGCCTTTCTATGGGGTTTATAGCAATGTTTAAGCGAAATAAAACAGATTTAGGCTGCTTTATTGGGGCTCTTGGAGATAAGATATATTCAGCACAAACCAAGAACAAGTGTTAGGTCTAATTGATAAAGATCCTCCAATTAGATACTTTCAATACTTTTCGATAAACACACTAGAAATATTCACAATACTTCTTTAGTACAATGAATAACTAAGCAAATACTCTTTTGAATAACTGGTAATGAAGACTGGGATCTCAGGATCGTTGCGTTACCTAATTTGCCAGGGCGTCCGTTGCAATTACATAAAATCAGTGAATCCAATACAGCCAATACTTAGAAATTATTAACACGACTTTCATTGTTCTAATTAACACTGGATTCTTCGAAACAATATATCAAAAGCTAACTTTCAGTCTATGTCGGAATACATTTCTACTGACTAAATGGAATTCAAAATCATAAAAAATACTTATAACTGGAAATGACAGCAAAATTTCCTAAGTATTAGCAACATCTATAGTAGATCATGCTACTAAGTATGACTACTAAAATATTATTCTTTTAGTGACTCTTTGAACAAGTTAAAACATTTAAAAGTGTACAAATAGTTTAGATTGATATACTGTTTCGTATCTAGATTTAATCAAAAAAGAAGCATGTATATAGAAATTAAACGAAAATTGGCTTCGTGGGCGGCAATAAAATTAATTTTAATGAAGGTTGTGATCTTGATTTAAACACCCGACCCATTAAGTACATACATTTTTCAGTATAAACTAAGTTATTGCATAGAATGGTAAAGGCAATTCATCCGGTAGACCGGTTTCGTCCGTATTGAGAACTCATCACGTACTATCCGCGGCAACATCTGAACATTACGCGATGAGCTTTCAATAAGGACGAAACCGGTCTACTAGATGAATTGTCTTTTCCACACTATGCAATATTTGGTTTATAGCGACAAATGTATGTACATAATGAGTCAAGAGGTTAGATCAAGATCGCAACCTTGATTAAATTTAATAGGTATATATAAATTTTCGACCTGACGACCGGTGTGTACTAGTTCTTCGGTCCGATGATTATAGCCTAAAACCTAAAGGGTTTAATGGAATGTAATCATCGTCCGGTGTTGTATAAATACTTGAGTTCGACTTATTTAAGCAGTAACAATTAGCAGTAACTGGGTAGTGAGAAAATGAGTGAAAGTGGACCAGACGTGAATGGAAATTTTAAGCTGCTAAAGGAAACATTGGCCACGGATGCCTAGGCAGTTAGTGCTCTTCAACCTTGGTTAGCAGACCATCTGGAGAAGGAAAATTTGAATTACAAATCATCCTCACTAGGAATGAGCGACCTCGTGTTCTCTTACAGCCGACATATAACAATGATCAATACTAACTATCGTCGCACAGTATAAAGTGGATCGACTTATCTGTTGAGTCGTGCGCAGCGGATAAGCGAAAGCAGGCTACTGCAGACACCATTTCCGATCTTGTTTTATTTCCTCCTATTGCTTTTTCAATATGGCCATAATGATTTTAGATGGTATGAAAATGGTAGATGTTGTGCAAGTCAAAGAGCCGAGTGATTGATTTCTAAATATCGAAAAGAGTTCAAGCAAACCACCCTTTAGTAAACTAAGACTAGGCTCTTGATCAGATAGATTTAATATGCGATCATTAGAACAAATTGGACAATAAGAAGCTCTAGCTCGTATGTTGAATAAAATATAAATTGAGATAAATTGCGTATCGGAGACTCGAATGTAGGATCATACGCGTATTATTGATGATAAAACTTCAGATTTATTGTAGAAAAGACGAGATCTACTGTGCGCACTCCAGGTACCACTGTATGCGGAATCTCAGGCTGTCGTAGAATAAGTCATTGAGTCTTTTAAAATTCTTGAATTTAGGCGTCAAATTCATTCTAGCTCGGCCTATAATAATGCTCGTTATGCTACAAGACGTCAGGTGAATCGCAGTCTGAAAGTTGATCTTGAATCCATTTGGACCCGAAAGGCTGATGAATTAAAAGAGGCGTTCGCATCCGATAATTACCGCTGTTTGTTCAAACTTATCCATACAACAGGTCAGAGAAAATTGAAAGTTAGCTAAACTATAAAGTATAGTATCAACCATCTAATAACCGATAAACTAAGTCGTCTTGATAGGTGGGCTGAATGCTTCAATGAACGGTTTTCTTGGGTACTTGCTTTAGCCTAGATACATGAAAGCTTGTATGTATCGATAATAGGGGACGCTAATCTTGAACAACTTTCAGTTAGAAATAAGCAATGTAAACTCGTCCCTTAACTATCGCAAATCTGCTGGCCCAGATGATCTGCTTCCGACCTTATTTAAGAATGGTATCGAGATAAATTGTAAGGCGTTGACTAATCGTTTGCATACTAAATGTAATGGAGGACAGTGCTGGTTGCTTGGATTTTGTTGAACATTATTTCTATCTCCAAAAGGAGTTTTCGAAATTCATGCAGTAACCTTCATGGCATAAGCCTGAATGTAGTCGTTCGGAGGTTATTGATTAGATTTTGTTACGCCATCTCAACGCTTTGCATAAATCACATAAAAAGCAAGCCAAATTCCGGTCATGATGAAGTTGTGTTGATAATATTTTTACTTGAACTACGGAATACATGTTACCGTTCCTCGATATCCATCCTTCTAGATTTCCAGGGTACATGTGGCTAAGTGAACCACATTGTTCTGTTCGATAATCTGTTGTAAAGTGGTATACCAAACAAATTTGTAAATATTTTACGCACTTTCTACACAAAGACTTCTGATCGCTTTTGTATCAACAATAAATTATCCGATAACTACTGAGAGTGGTGTCCTTCATGGATGTTCACTTTCCTTATTTTTGATGAATCTGTGATATACGTTATTGTAAACTGTACACTCCTAAACGTTCAGGATGCGAGTTTCGAAGTTCTCTCCAGCAGAAGATTAATCGATCTTGACTATGCTGATAGTGTATTATTATTATTCGACAACTGAGATTCTGCTCAAGTAAACTTGAATAGATTTACAGTCGTCTTGGGATGTGATATTTTCACACAATTAATGTAAACTTATTCTACAGGATTACACATCACTCAAATATTTGCGTCTTCAAGGTGAGGATTTGTACTTGGTTAAAAGGTGTACATATCTTGGTAGCTGTACCAATAGCTCAGTCAGTATGAGTGACGAGGTCAATATGAGAATCGCGAATCCTGCGCGATATGACATCAAACCGAGCTTAGCGACGATCTTGTCGCAGACTTATAATATAATAATCTTAACTTTCTTTTCTTCATATGGCAAAGTTGACTGCGAGCTTTGTTCAATTTTTATACAGCGATGTAGTGGAGACAATATTGAAGCTGTGTTGCCGATGTCGCACTGCCTTAGAGTTGACTTGGTCATAGTGGTTTGCGTAGATATCTGGGTTAATTCATTCCTGCGTATTACCTGAATTAGATTCCATTTCATAATAATATAACAAGTTATGTCTTTGAAAGTTTCGCTATCTACTGCGTTATATCATGCAGTTCGATCTATGAATGAGAAGGACAAGCAGAGATGTCAAAATTATTGTTTTATCTATTCAGTCTGGACATTCGAGTTTATGATTAAAGATAATTTAAATTACAAATTATACAAATATAACTGATTTCGATTTATCCAAAATACTGATCCCTGGTACAATTAGAATAAATCCAAGTAATGTTTGGTAAAATGGCCCATTGTTGCGTTGAAAAGAATATAATATTTGCTAGTTACTATTAATTCGTAAGAATACACCCGGCTCAGTTATGGCAATTTCCTCAAACAATTTTTAATGTAAATTATATAAAACCTGCTATGCTAATTTATAGAACGAATTGCTCTGTAATCGTCAAAAGTCTTTGCTTAATTTCTCTAAGTCACAAGTCTATTTCATAAGTTTACTAGTACATCTTAAAATAATTTAACTAATTTTTCGTTCTATTATGCTAAGAGTTTGTGTAAACGTCTTAGCTTATATAAATTGAGTTAGTAGCATGTTTCTCTGAAGCGAAATAGAAGATAAAACTCTCGTTGGCGTTAAATTAATACTTCAAATGATCATAGAGATCTAAGTCAATTTATATTAATATCTAACTCTTCTAAGGATGTAATTTTCCCGTTTAGTTAATTAATGCTAATAATTCTAATTTTTGAAACTTTTAGCTTTTAAATTACTTAACTCCTATCGATTTCGAATACACAAGTAGAAATTAAGGATTATTTTTGTTACCATTACCCATAATCTACTCACTCTTAAACAATACAGTTAATATAGTTGAGCCAGATCTGTAGTTATTTTGCTGTGCATGACGTTCTTCAATAGCCTTCCGTATATGAATTAGTTTAATTTATCTATGATGCATCATATGAGATTCCAATTATGCCTTACGCCTGGATTATCACTGAAATATATCTAGCATAACTTGTTAATTTATCAACAAACGGTCTATCAAAACAATCGATTTTCGCTATTTCTAATATTTACAATCAAGTTTCGAGAATAACTTTTCTATCACTACAGGACGGCTTTTATGTATGTTTAATTAGACAGACTGCTTTTCTTTTGGTTAGATACACTGGTTTATATCATAATCAAGGCTTATAATTCAGTTTGCTATGGTACCAAGAATGAAGCTTCTTGTTTTGAAATAGTGCCATTTAGCTATAGTCCTTTTTACATTTTTACTTATTACACACCTGGTTATATAAACGATTATCAAGGTCTTCCGCAGTAGTGGTTCTGAAAGAGCCTACGTCAATAAAACAGAATTAAACAGGCCTCTCAGCTGCACTCTCTTTGCCGCCACACTTCAACACAGTGCACCGTGGTATAAGGATCGATTTCGCCAAAAATAGTTTCCGGCGACAGAAAATTGTTTTGCATATTAAAGGCCAGAATCTATGATGTTCTTCGCATCAGCAATGCTACCGACTACATTGTATTTGTTAAACAATCGGTTAGAAGATTTGTGCGCATTGTCATAGTTCAAAGTCCATCTTCATTGCTTTAGATTGACAATAAAATGAATAGCTTACGTTTAACGTATGTTGATTAATAAGAATTAATCCTAATTTATTAAAAGGACTATTCTTTAATGTAATCACTTATATTACCAAACGTTTTATAGCTACAACTGAAAGGCATATTCCTCAAATTCAATGGGGAAACTTAGCTGAAATGCGTTATCGCGTGTTTTTTTTTATCGTATAATGAATTTCCTGTCGTTTTCATAAACGAATTAAGCCAGTGTGGTATATTCTGCTGACTCCACAGTGAAACAATGGATAAATTTTATTTAAGCACGTGTTTTATGAGAACCGGTATTCTCTTTCTTGCAGATAATGAGTTTCATATCTCATTAGTGCACTTGTCTCAGATAGGGGGTATAATCTTAACTTTTTACGTTATACAAGTTGCTAATATGCATTTTGCCATATCCTTTTCACTTTGCCGATTCCATCGGCATATAGCCTTGTAGTTCGTTGTGTTGCCGCGAGGAAGTTGAAGTCATTAGCCTTAGATGGCAGACCATTTAAATGCAGGAGAACTCCGAAGCTGCATCATCAATCTGTATTAAGAACGTGTGGTTTGGTATTCTTTTACTCTCCGCATGTAATCGAATATTTATCATGTTTACGCAGCCAAAAAATCATTCGCTTTAAGCACTAATGTATGGCTGTCTATGTTTATATTGCTGTTGATGATTATTATTTCGAATATACTGACAAGGATAATGATGAGCCAAATGATGTTGATTATCATTACATTATTCACAGCTTGTATTCAAGTATAAATAAATTCACGCATCCTTTGAAATGCGTGAAATTAGTGTGATGCAATTTCTTTTTTTGTTTTATAGTCGAAAGGCGTAGAATGTCTACCACCTGTCACACTTTAAGTTAGACTTTACAGTCGGTATAATGGTTTTAAGCCTTTGTGAATCATTGATCTATACTAGTGGAAATTCAGCGCAGTTAATGTCTCAAGTTAGACAAACAAATGAGGCAAGATCAGGATAATACTCTTAACCGACTCTAGTAATGAACGACTTAATGGTCACCTACGGCTCACACATAACTATAACTTTATGGTAATGTGGCAATGAAGTATCAGTTATTAAATGCTTGTGTGATGCTGTGTAGTAATGCTAACCAGATACACATTGATTATTATCATTTTCACCAACAGCAGAACGTTCGAACTTAAAAGTGTTGCTTTACTGCGTTATATAAGCAAAAGGAAAGGTCATAATAATAACGATAAATTTTTGAACTAACACCCTGGAAAATAGAAAATAACAACTGTGTAAGCTGGCGTGAATCAAGCTTAGATGTAGAGAACGACCGAGACAACACACAGAACCCAGGTCCCCTTAACCTCTTTACCATACATAACCTGGGTCAACTCAACTTCAGTACATGTTACCTACTGGCGCGTTGCGATTATTTTACAGCTCATAACTGAAAACTGATTTTCGAAGGTCAAATCGAGATATATGTTAAAATTTGTCTCGATCAATGAGCTATGGATATAATCTCCAATAATGTCGCACATATTGTACGTAACCGATACATTCTCAGCATTTGACTCATCGTCATCATGTCCAGCCACACAAAAGTCAAAAGTGACTAATGTTTCACTGTCATATAACCATAAGGATTGAACAAAAGTATATAAGTGAATTTAGACAAATTATTAGTGAGATTTACGATAGAGAGAGAGGCAGAGAGAGAAGGAATACCTAGTTACTATGAGTAGATTTATTAGGATAACTCACAGAAATGAGGCAGCTAAACCTCTCTACAACACCATTATGGCCAAGTTAGCATTCTGGCAATGCGACATCAGCAATACTGCTTCCTTGCGGATTTCACTGTATCACGTCATAAACAAACCAAATCTCGCAGCTAAATTTGCCTTACCAAGAAAAGAAAGTTACGAAGATGATTCTACTAGACATCTGCAACAAGATCGCCACTGAGCTAGATTCGATGCCATATCGCTAAGGGTTTCTAACCAAGAACTGTGATGCGCACGAGGACCCCATCCCGGCAGACGAGTGGGCCCTATACTACCCAATTTGGATGTAAGTGACTTCAATTGTTTCTGTCATGTCAAAATCTGCCCACCTTGTTTCTTACGCCGATTTGGTGCTGGATGAGAGAACAGAGCTCTACCTGGGCAATCGGGAAATGAGGGCATACGCAAAAACGTGATCGATCCAATGAAGTTGATGGAGCCTTATTTGATTTTCTAACGACGAGCTCTTATTGTCAGATACAAAAATACGTCTACGGATGTCAACGTTAGTTATTCGTTGTTGGTAACCAACATGTTAGTACCGTGTACCTTTTCGGTACAATAATGTTGGTATCGGTTACTAACACAATAGCCATAGTGTTAGTATCCTTTACAGACTCGGTATATATATTATATAATGTGAGTTAGCGTTGAAGCCGCATTGTCGTAGACTATACAATGTTAGCTTCACTATTGCAGGTTTACACATTCGTCTAGGAGATTGTATCGTCCTATTATCCCACATTCTTGACCAAAATATATAGTGGTTAAAGGGCATAATACCGGCTCCTACTGATGAGTCGCCAGTAAGCACGAAACGAATGTGCATGAGATTATACTTTCCGTTCATGCTGCCTTTGGTTTATCCTTCTGGTCACAACTGAACTAATTTGTTACTAGGTTCGCAACACCTAATACATACTTGCATATATATTAGTTCTCCGCAACAAACAGTATTTAACTGTTATATATTGAATTGAATGATGTCATGCTTACGGCGAAATGTGATAACTGATATCGATCAAGGCCAGGGTGTATGGATTTACTGGAGTAACAGGTGTTCAGTAATTGTTGTAATTCTCAATTTCGGTGAACTATAGCATAAATTGATATCAATCATATTGGTACCATGTTCCGACTCGGAAACCATAGTGTTAGTACCGTGTACTTTTTCGGTACAATAATGTTGGTATCGGTTACTAACACAATAACGTTTTACGTTTACTGCGGCTGACTCCTTTTGGAGGATAAGCCGGCTCCATTGATATTCATGGAGTTTCTTGGGAATTTGGTACAAGTGGTGTCCCCTCACCACCCGGCTTTTTGATCGAGAACGCACCTCTAGCCTTTGCACATCCAAGCGCAGTCTGCAAGGCAGCAGTAAGTTGCATGGTTGCCGGTGGCTGTTGAGAGCTCATTCGCCATTCGGAAGTACGTGGTACTGTCCAGGAGTCCATGTAATCCTGTGGCTGTTCAACCCTTTTGTGGCGGGGAACACACGCCGAGTCATGGTGCCGTCGTCGGGCTCATGTGGTATTTTATAGGAGATCCGATTGCCGGTCGGAAATCCACCACGCCCTGGTGACACCACCGCCATAGCCCCGTTAGCCCATGTACACAATAACCGTAGTGTTAGTATCCTTTACAGACTCGGTATATATATTATATAGTGTGAGTTAGCGTTGAAGTCGCATTGTCGTAGACTATACGATGTTAGCTTCACTATTGCGGGTTTACACATTCGTCTAGAAGATTGTATCGCCCTATTATCCCACATTCTTGACCAAAATAGATAGTGGTTAAAGGGCGTAATACCGGCTCCTACTGATGAGTCGCCAGTAAGCACGAAACGAATGTGCATGAGATTATACTTTCCGTTCATGCTGCCTTTGGTTTATCCTTCTGGTCACAACTGAACTAATTTGTTACTAGGTTCGCAACACCTAATAAATACATACTTGTGCTATACTTCTCAAACAACGATGATCGAATGCCTATAAGCGTCTCAAATCATCAACTCTAAGAGGCCAAGTTTCACTTGCGTATAGTTAGACTGCGCGTACAGATGCATTGTAAACACGAAATATTCGCGTTTTTTCATAAATGACGAAGGTTCGAGAAAGCTACTCTAGCTTTCGCGATTCTTATTCTCACCTTGTCGGTCATATTGCCTAAGTTATTGATAGAGCTCCCAAGATATGTAAACCTGTCGACTATGTCTAGATCTTCATTCTGCAGTCGCAACGTTGGAGTGAGTGGTGGATGATCCTGTAACAATATCTTACATTTAGAGGGTGCGAGTTTCATACCGAAAGACGGAACAACGTATGTTAATCTATTCAAGGTGGCCTGAGCAGCATCCAATTGTCGAATAATAGTACTATATCGTCCGCATAGTCAAGATCGAATAGTTTATCGCCCGGGAGAATTTCAACGCCAGCATCCTGAATTTGTGGGAGAGTGTTGTTCATAATAGCATCGATAACAAAATTAAACCAAAATGGGGAAAGTGGACAACCTTGACGAACACCACTGCTGGTTGTAAAGTTATGCGTTAATTCGTTGTAGACCTTAACGCGACCAGAAGTATTTGTGTAGAGAGCTCGTATAATATTAACAAATTTAGTGGGCACACCGCTTTTCGACAAGATATGGAATAAAAAATTGCGATCCACCGAATCAAATGCACCCTTGAAGTCTAGAAAGACGACTATTGTGGGACGGTGATATAAATGTCTCTGTTCGAGAACTTGCCTTAACGTAAAAATATTATTTATACAACCTCGTCCTGCGCGGAATCCGGCCTGTTCTTCTCTTGTTTGTGATTCACGTGAAGCGCTAAGACGACATAGGATAATCGAAGCAAATAACCTTGATACGACCGGAGTCAAACTTATACCACGATGGTTATCGCACGAATTACGATTGCCCTTTTTGAAGATGGGAATGATGGTCGACTCATTCCAGTCAAGTGGTACGGTTTCCTCATTCCATATGGTATGAAAAGGTTTGATCAACGCTCCTGAAATTATATCGCTAGCATCCTTAAACAATCCTGGAAGAAAATCAGGGCCTGCGGCTTTGCGGCATTTAAGAGATAGGATTGCATCGCGTATTTCTAACTCGGATGGTTCTTCGAAACTAACATTCCACACTGTTGATGCAGACATGTTTTCGGGAATTGGAACTGACGTGGGTGGCCAAGAAAATTGATCTTTGAAGTGTTCAGCCCACCTGTCAAGACGAATTATTTTATCGGTTATGAAATATTTGTTGCTATCATTTATAGTTGCACTAACTTTTAATTTTCTCGGGCCTGGTGCGCGAATACGTTTGAACAAGCAGCGACTATTACCTGACGCGAAAGCTACTTCCATTTCTTCAGCTTTTCTGATCCAAACGTTTTCGAGATCGCTTTTTAGACTGCGCTTAATTTGAAATCTTATATTGCGACGGGTATTATTATGAGTCGAGCCAGGTGGAATTTCGCGCCTTATTTCGAGTATCTCTATAGATTTTACAGAGAGCCAATGAGTATTTCTACGGGGGACTGTAATATCACATACAGTAGTACCTGCATTGTGCATAGTGGAACTTAGCTTGGACCAAAGTGTATTTGGATTTTCGCCCTCCAGACCAGTTATATTAGACTTTAGAATATTTTCGTAATTTTGTCAGAAGGACGGTTGTTCGAGTTCGCCTACTTCAATTTGGGGCTTATTCTTAATTATTTTCCCGGAAAATTTTAGAGCAAATGTACAACGGATAAGTGCATGGCCCGAGTCGACATAAGTGTTCCAAAAAGAACGACAATCCTGGATGCAACCACGCCATCTATAACTAATTGCTACATGATCTATTTGAGTCCACCGTTGTCCGGGTGCTGGAGGACGCCATGTAGCACAACGTCTAACACTACGTCTGAAGTTTGTACTACTTAAATATAGTCTATGTTCCGCGCAGCTATCCAAAAGCCGTTCACCATTATCATTGCGAGTCGAGCTTAGAGTGTATCTTCCATCAAAATGAAATTCTGTGTTGCTTAAGCGACCAACTTGAGCATTCATGTCACCCATAACCAGGACTATATCCGAACTTCGTGCTTTACTTGAAGAGCTTAATTGGAGTAGAAAGCGCCCTTGGTTTCTTCTATACTGCAATCGGTAGGAGCATATGCAGATACAACGAAGAGGCAACGATGATAACGATTTCTTACTTTGATTATAGTAGATGTATTTAAACGTGCCGCACACAATCGACTATTTAAAGGGATCCATTCAATTAAACAAGCTTCCGCTCGCGCGCTAAGGGCAATACTAGGCTCTCTTAGTTCTCCACAAAATATATGGCGTATTTACTTGTGGTCTACTTTAGATATATGCTTTATTTATTTTATTCGAGTTCTCTGAAATGAAAAAGTTATCACTGTTTTGGAGAGTAATCATAAATTTGCCTTGTATACCGCTGACATGCACACCCAATAATATATATTAGTCAGAAATATGCGCTTGCGTAACGTGAGTCAAACAGAATTATGCATCCATGTATTGAAGTCAATTTTCATAAATATCAAGGCAGGGCTTATGAATGTGTACTTTAAGTTTCGAGTGTTTAGCTAAACGTAGAGGTTTCATTTGCCTTGATTCTGTGTATTATCTATGTAAATGTATTCTAGTTAAATAGATCCTAATCCATCCATAAATCACTCTCCTTTAACCATTTTGGTGTCCAAATTATTCTTTTTGTCATTATTATTGCTTGAAAATAGTTTTTCTTGCTATTCTGTCATTTTTATTATGACAATATTTCAGTGAATCATTAATTATTAATGATTTTTGTATTGCTATGCATGGTAATGATACGTTATGCCATGTATAACTCCTAAATATGCATATGTTAGTTCTTCGCATGTATGTGTCCATAAGGCAGGATATCGTTCCAATGTATACAATATGTCAGCTGGACAAACTACCACTGGATTATTGGTTATTAAAATGTCTACCAGCAGCAGTTAATGTCGTTCTATTTTAACCATTTCGTTTGGCTTGATGAAGTACTGTTTTAATGAGTGTGTTGTATTACTCATGTGGCAGGACGGATTTCTAAATGGACAAATTGTGAAGAAACGTGTAGGTATTGACGATAATTTGGTAACAATTTCCGACCATCCTCTTTATTACAATGTCTGTTGACTGTAGCTACTTTTAATTTAACAATTGTTAATTTTTATTGTTCCCTGTGCATTTTTCACTGATATATAATTTCAATTTGTCTCAGTCTAACGATTTTGATATTTCGAGCCTGAAAATCACCAGGTTCTTTTCCGTTCTGTTTGCAGCATTATCAGGAACCTTGTCGTTACAAAAAGCATAGCCAATCTTTCTTATAACAGCAAAAAATTGTTTTAAACTTAGTTTCAACGATGTTTGGCAACAGACCTGTGCCTAAATGCACTTACTTGTACTAAAAATAGGAAGTAAGTTAATTAAGATATTTTTCTCTTATGATTGAGGCAGATTTCTCGTTTTCCTGCATCCAGTTGGTATCCTGCTATCTTTGCGAGTGTATGTAGATCCAGGTCAGCTAAATCAGCAGAAATCACGAGTGAAAGTCAGTTCTCCATTCATAGAAAAGTTTTAAAATAAAAACCATACATATCCTTGTCTATAGATTTTGTACAGCCTGATTACATTCACAGTCAAGTTTTGAAGTATAGGACCAGTTCTTCTAACAAGACGTGTTTCACGTGCTCATCACAATATTTTTTTGAAATATTTGAATGATATTGTATTGCATCCTGCTGAGCAGCGATCTTATTGCAGTTATCTAATTAATGTATCCTCATTTCAATCAAATTGTGTTCTTCTGTCGGCGTTCTCTGCAGTATGTGATCGTTTTGTGATGCCATACTAGGAAAACGGAGATAAAGTTTTATTGTCGATATCGTTTTGCTATTCAAGTTTATTGTTCGAATGTGTGTGATTTTCTGTTCTACGTGGCCGGAATCCAATGACATGCATTTATAGCAATCACTGACTAATAAAGATCAGTTACTGACATGCACATTGCATTACTGTTTGCACATGCAGTTCAAGATGTGAACGTTTCACTGTTGTCTCAAAATTCAGATTTTCTAAGCAGTTGAACCTCGCCAGCCTTGGATACGGATAAAAAAGACTGAAAACTAGGAGGGTCAGAAATAAACTTCCACAAAGAATGAAATTACAATCCCACGCGGATTGCATACAAAATCGGCTGTCGTAAAACTTACAAGAAGTCACCTTATCGAAATTGCTTTGAATAATAGACAAGCGAAAGCTAGCTTTTGCAGATTAATCTCAAGTTAGAACCCAGTGTGTGGAAAGATTTATGCGCGATACTGAGCAAGTACTACCAATATCGAGGCAAACTCGACGTACAGTAAAAGAAGAGGGTGCTAAATTAAAACCTTCAATCATGGGTTGGTTAGCACATAATGAGTCTGTTATGTATCTCAATTGAAGTCGCCAAATATTGATAATGATGTGGTAATTGAGTGGCAACCACTAGAAACTCTAACCTCTTTACGTGAACCATGCACGTTCGTAGGAATATAGATTCAGAACAATTTGCAGGAGATTCTTGCTGCGATTTTGAGGCAATACTTTGTCCTAACTGACTAGAAGTGTGTCATCGTGCTATATGTTTTCTCTGTGTTGAATCAAGGATGGTCACTACTATTATCCTAAAAATGATTTCTTAAGAGCAAAAGGAATAAATTAGGCCACTCCAGACAGGGTTTTGACCGAGAATAAGATGTGCCACTGTTTTCGGCGGCCTACCATCTTTGGTTTTCTGGAATACTCAGCTGCTGCTGACTCTGTGACACAATATGTTATGTCGAGCTATCCTCAATGATGGCGTCTCAGTAAAACAAATTGACTACTTGAAGCTCTTTAATATGAATAACTTGTTATGCACTAGCATTAGTTGTGCTCACTTTGAGTATTTTGCGATTTGGCCCATTGTTCGACATGGATGTGCAAATGCCCCACCTTTTTCAATTTTACAATGCGTGCAGTTCTTGCCGGATACGTTGATGTTGCAGTCCTAGTGGTGATAAAATAGGCCAAGCTCCACAGAGTCTGTAACGGCGCGCAATGTGGCCTGGAATTTGTTTACATTAAAAAATAACTATAATTCTCATGTGTCTGTAAATCCTCAGTTTTGGGTTATTTATGTTCTGTCTCGGGAATTGTTCATATGGTACGGATGAAAGCTAAATACCTCGAAAACGATAGTTTTGTCTAATTTCTGTTTGATCTTTAAGTTAGTGCTAAACACCATCCGGTTGCCAAACGTCAATGTATTTAGCTAGCCAGAGTTCTTGGCGACACAGAATGGATTGAATTCTGCCAAGATGTCCACACTTATAAACCTTTATTCTCTTATATTTGTCAAATTCTGAAAACTAATCTACCAAGCAGCATTAAATGAGCATTAAGGAGCTTACGCTCCACTAACGTATACTCATGACTTTCAGAGCTATGTGTGGGCTGTATAAGTTCATTAGTCGCCCAACTTTTAAAAAAATTGAAATCGCTCATTCCAAGCTCAATTGCCTCAAGCCATATATGATACTGATCTTCCTTTATGTCACTGAGCACTGTGTGGAAGACGGATTTTAGATGCCAGCTTTGATAATTGATGTATTTGCTCAGATCGGTTGGGTTGCATTGAACAAGATCAAAATTTATTAACCATCATATTTACTCTGGTCGCTCATTGATGTGTCATCACGTTCGTACATAGTTGAGGAAGGCCGGTCGCTTCGGTCGGAGCACTGTTTGAAATCAATTTGCAAATTCTTCTCACCAGGCTGCCTAGGTAACTCCATGAGTTTAATGAACCGTGACCGGATGCGCATATTCACAATATCGGACATTTGACGACGACGAACCCTAACATCACTAAACTTGAAACACTTGAATGCCCGAAAATGGATGAAAATGTGGCGAAAACATTTTTCATTTGAATGGTTTTGCAAATTCTTTTTTTAACGCTTTAGGCTCTTTTGGAACGCGCTCTGAGGGAGACGTAGTTCTCCTGCTATGTTGAAATCCACTGTTCCGTGCATTATATCCTTGAACATTGTGCCCGCAGGGGATGAAAGATTGCTATTTTATTACAATTAGTTATATGCACATACATGGAATTCACTTGTTTAACTATTGTGGTGGTCGTTTTTGATCCGTAGTATGGCTTAACCAAAAATTTGTCATGAGTGGATAACCTATCGTTAATGAAATGTTGGATTGTACGTATGGATTACCTGCGTGCGTAGTCTAGTAGTATAGTGGTGTTACAGTATAATTGAATTATCTTCTGTTACACGTACTTATGTGCTTATACGCATTTTGAATATCATCTGTGCACGATTTAAATCTGAATTTCTTTTGGAATATCGCAATGCATATTTTAACACGATTAAGTATATAGCCTGGAATTGCTTAAAATGTGCGAGTTCCGTGGCAATAGGTGTGAGATTATGGCTCTTCACTAATTGCTCATGATTTATATATCTTTCCAGAGGAGTCCTGTCTGAAGAGTTACCCAATAGGTTAGGGAAAGTGGTCTACTAGACTTAATTCATTTGCTGTCCTATTCTACTTGTATACTGTTTAAATTTCCAATGTATTTGGTTTTAGATTCATCGCCATGTACGTTTCAGGTCTGGTGATGTGCACGCCTTAGCCTTACGTACCGGAAATGTTATCATGTCTCTTACTGGTATTAATGTAAAACTATGATACTTCTCTTGAAAACAGATTTAGATGCCAAAAAATCGTGTCGATGGGTTTCATCATTTTTTGCTCTATCATGCACAAGCTTCAGTAGACTATAAATAACAGATGATGGGAAAAACTACTTTTTTATTATAGGAGCGTAATTCGCTGCATCATTTACTAGTCTTTATGTGGTCCAGTGAAATTACTTTGACTTCTGGTTTTATGGATCCCAGCTCTAATAGCTGCGGTGCTCAGCATTGTGGTCTCGCATAAACTCCACATGAGTGAAACGTCAGATGCACAATTTCTGTAATGTCACCAGCATTCATAGGTCGGCAATACTTTCTCAGATGATGTAATTTTTGGCCTCAGTTGATGGGTTCTCACTTGTCCTTCTCCTTTAAGCCTTCAATTAGCTGATTGTCTGAAAGCGCTTTATTATTGATCTTTTACTAATATTTCGAGACGTTATTTTTCATTTCGGTGTTATCAGGAGTAAAACACAACTTGTGGCAAAAGTTGTGTTTTACTCCTGTGCGTATTGTGTCAACACTGAAGATGAGACTGGAAATAACGTCTCGAAATATTTGTAAAAGATCAATGGCGGATCTTGATCCTAAAGCGCTTTCAGACAATCAGCTAATTGAAGGCTTAAAGGAGAAGGGACAAGTGAGAACCCATCAACTGAGGCCAAAGATTACATCATCTGAAAAGATAAAAGGTTCAAGATTTTGCCGACCTATGAGTGCTAACAATTGTCCCGCACAAGAAAAATGCGGTCAAATCCGAAACGAAAAGGACAGCACTGAGAACCAAAATAATACATCTTTTAAAATGTCACCAGCATATTTTTGCAGCTTGCTATGCTTAATTGTGCGATGGTTGATAAGTTTTAATTTAATTCAGCTTGTGAACATGGGATAAACATCAAACCCACACGATATTTTATGCGAAACCAACTTAATTTATATAGTGGTCTTCTTCAACAACAAAAGGTTTTTCTTTGTTTTTCTGTTACTCACGTTTTCATAATATATTTCATAATTAAACAATTATTTTTATGATATTTGCAATAAACATTGAATTGCAGTCGACTACACTGGGCAGCACAATTAAATTATCTGTTGTAGTTCAACAAGCAAGTACATTTTATTCTAATAAGCAAATTTTTCTGTTTTAAGAAAATATCAATTGAACGAGTGGTGATAAAACCTATCTAAATCGTGTTTGCTGACTTGAGATAAGCATTCATCTTATTTATAACCAGTCACACAACAGCAAAACGTATGGCAGTTACACATACTGCACGTCTTGACCGTCTTATGTCACAGATATTTTTTGAATTTTTGTGGGGTGCCATATGTCATATTTGAGCACGACGGCAAACTGACTAGCGAGGATCAAACTGCAGTATTATTTTTAAATGCGGAATGCGGCTCACAGCCCCAGTAACCTTATTTACATACAAACACTTTAATCAACGCCGTGTTTAGTTGGATTGCTACAACCAATATGTTCAAGAAACGAATGTGTATATGAGAGCATACCTTTTGTTGAAATTTAGCATAACTTGAAATCCATTTTGTTGGTACCATGTACCGACTCGGCAGCCATAGTGCTGTTAGCATGTATCGACATACAAACCATAGTGTTGGTACTATTAACAAGACCTATATATATAATAGGGTTGGCTTTGAAGTCGCATTATCGAAGACTTTATATGAAGTTAGCTCCACTACTGCAGGTTTACACGCCAATATATGTGATTGTACTGTCCAGTCCTCTCGCATTCCTCACCCAAATATATTGTGAGCATAGGGCGTAATACCGGCTCCTACTGATGGGTTTCAAGTAAGCACGAAACGAATGTGCACATGAAATTATATCTTCCGTTCATGATGACTTTGGTTTATCCTTCTGGTCATTTCTGAACGAATTTGTTACTAGTTGCGCAACACCTAATACCAAGTTGCTAATAAACAAATTCTATCAGCACATCATAAATGGGACAGTAAGCGTTGACTAGCAGCAGTTATGCGCGTTTCTCCTTAGCTAAATCAGTGTGAGAGGGCAGCTAGCCTGTCCCATGAATTACGCCATTGCGGGAAGTCCATGAATAGAAATCCGATTTGTCATTTTTTACACGTATCTATTTACCAATAAATTGATTGCAGCTGACGGTAATTTAGTTTTGTTGTGCAACTCGTTAATTAAGATGAGATTGGTTTCAATAACAAGATTGGGAAATAGATTTTATAAAGAATTTATTTGAAAAGAGGTTTTCTTGCATAATTCTTATATAATCACAACCACAAATTAGTTACATATTCTGCTAGATTTATATCAGTTATTAATTTATTTTCTACGACAATTAATTTCGATGATGAGTGCAACAATTATTTAAATCCTCTTTGTAAACCAATCATAGGCTAAATTATGACATCCTATCAACTTCAGTAAATAACTTAAACAATCGTTCAATGCGCGGGTGGTGGTATCAATTCTTTAAATCAAGCTTGAGTGCATGAAGTAAACACCAATCCCATTGCATTTAACCAGTCGTCGAACAGCATAGCAAAACTACTGCCAGTCGCATGTACTGTAAATACCACCAGTCGCACCAGTGCGTGCAACTGGTGTTAATTTCGCTAGGTTATTTTACGACTGGTTAAATATAATGGGTTTGGTGTTTACTTCAGTAAATTAAAACAACAGAGGGATGTTGAACTGATAGTCGCTCATTTGAGGTTGATCACAGAGCACCAATACATATTGTCATACGAATTTGAGCACCAGGTCTGAAACAACGATTTAGACTTTGATAGTAATTAAAAGAATTTGTTTCTAATACATAATATTCTATTACACAGTCGTCAGAATTTTAAAACGTTTAGCATTTATAAAGCCCGAAATAATATTTTTTGCGAAACTGGTTATATTTTAGTTATTTGGTGACTAAGCTGGATTGTTATCATTAAGCTAATATTACCGTTCCCATGTGCAGAAGTAAATATTAAGTATGTGAGATACAACAAGTATTTATTTCTAACAGAAATGATCATATTAAAAATATGTTTTGAAATTAAAACAAATTAACCGTAACGAAGCTCATAATATTATTTCCACGTGTCAAGATGAGAATAAATTTCGCCATGTACATTAAATATTTTTCTGCAGAAGTATTCACAAATAAGCATATTTATATATTTATAAAAAGCAGATCAATCAGAAAACTGAAACAGAGAGTGTGAGGTAATGCTAATATTAATTTGATAAAAGCTCATTGTCAAATAATGAACATATTTAATTCTGCATATTATCACCAACTGGCAAAATTTCAGTAAACTCTCAAAATATCTCAATTTTACAATAGCACCAATGTCAATTAGATACATTTTGGAAACAATTATGCACCATCTCTGGGAAAAGAATTGCATTTCATCCGGACGGCTAGTTGGTCCATTTCCTCACTGAACTAGTGTGTTGATTTTGTTTTGGGGGATCTTGACGCTTCGTTCTTTGCATTGAAGCACCAACAGCTGAGTAATCTTTCAATAAGGACGTGATTACGGTACAGTAATTCTATTGAATTTGCTGTTTTATAACGTGCATAGGTATGCCAACTGTTTGCATACACAAAAGAATATCTACCATTTCATAAAATGCATAGCTATTTAATTAAGCAATAATTGATTTCGTGTGGTAGCTTTATGCCGAATTAGTTCAATTATTTTCATGGCCTATGGTATTCTACATGTTGTTGAATCCTTGAGAAACCACTGGAAACCATACCGTTGGTATGGACCATTAGGTTAAAACATTGGCGTCTCTGTTCTGTTAGCATTTTTTATTCAAGGAAAGCGAACGCCGAGGGGTCAGTCTGATATTGACAACAATCACTAGGAAAGGGCAACATAGTGTTTTTTACTGCTCTCGCATAACTATAAACATGGTTGCATATCAGAGAAGAATTAGTATTCAATGCTGAACAAATTTTGATGATGATGATGATGCTGGTGTTACTGATGAGGATGAAGATAATGGTGGTAATGATGATAATGATAATGTTGATGAGAGTGGTTGTAGTTGTGATGATGATGTTGATGAACCTTGAATGAAACTATGATGTGAGTTATCTATAATTCGTTTAAAATATTCATTTTTTTCTGTGCTTTTTTTTATAACTTAGGACTCGCTTGTTTCTCAAACAGTGAGGCTAACAATTTACACGATGAACTGGAACAGCATGTTCAAGAACTAAGCTGCCCCACATGCGATGATGAGTGTAAGTCTTTTTATGTTTTCTTTCTATTGTACATATCAATGTTATCACGTAATACGTTATTTAAATCAGAGTTGCAAGCTCGATGTAAACACTAATCCCATTATCTATACATTTTTTTATAAACTAGGCATAGTATAAGGAAGAAAAGGCAATTCATACAGTAAACCAGTTTCGTTTATATTGTTAACTTCTTAAGTACTGCCCAGAATTTTCCGCGGACAGGGCTTGAACCAGGGTACGTTTATTCGTTGTCAGCAACTCTATCCACTGCGCCACATTTCCGCATAGTACACACAATTCTCTCTTATATGCTAACTTACGTTTTCGGTTAGCGTTTCTTTCAGGTGTAGCTTGTGTGGCATCCCTATAGACAAAGTTCTAACTAGCCAAATCCCGCCTATCATTATAGAACAGATACCACTTTACGCGGGGTAGTGGTATTGAATTGAAAATTTATATAATTTAACAAGCATTGATTGCGCGGGCGATGATAAAAATTCTTTAAATCAAGGTTGCAATGTTGATTAATATACTCGTTAAATTATGTAAATACATTTGTTTGTATAATCTAAACATTTAATCTGTTTTATAATGACAGATTTGGGGTGGAATTTTGGAAATTCAGGTCTAAATTGATGCCACATAGGCTCCACTTAAATAAGAGGCAATCCATATACATAGGTTAGTATATAACTGATAATTGTATGTTGAGTGCGGCAGGGTGGTGTAGTGGCTAGAATCAAAGACTTGGGCCCTATTCAATGCAAAATACTGCAAAGTACTTATAGAATTCCCGACATGGTCGAAACCGGTATACTGGATGAATTTCATTGCTTTCTTGTACATTGCTTATTTTATACTGATACATGACGATACATCTGGAGTGGTTTTTATACCGAACTCACAATCTTGATTTAAATAATTGTTGCTTGTTGGAATCCATGAATAGATAATGGTGCGAAATTTGAAGAATGAATTAGAGGTATCCATGAATTATTTTATCATGCAAATGTTTTCCTTAATTGTAATTTAAGTTATTATTTTTATGAAAAATTCACGGAAAGTAAGCGCTATTGATGTTCATTCACACCAGTTAATTTGCTAGCTGCAGAAACTGTTTTTATTAATCGTCTCAACATAATAGAAGTAATCAGGCTTGTAGAAAAATGAATGTGTTAAACGATTGAATTAAATGCTAACTGTCGATTCGAGATGAGCAAATGTGATTCATACTGGTTTTCTCGTGAATATGTAGATAACTTGAGGGCTGGGTTTAGTCATAATTTTGTTTATCATTGAGACATATCATATCTTTTTGTATCATGATGGGTTAATTTCATGCCAATTATGCTTTTATAATGGTCATCGGTAAAAAAAACTTTGTTCTTTGACCGTGGAATTACACGCAGTATTCGATACGGTCCAAGCCATGATAAAGCTGTTTTTATGGCAAATCAAAATTCTTTGAAATAATTTTAATCATTAAGTCTTACTGACCAACCTCCTTGATTTCTTAATAGATATATTGAATTTATCATCCTTTCAAGTTCGCAAATTTGGCATCATCATCACAATTATCATCACACAATTAATAAAAATTGCTTACTTGAGTAACTTAATGGAGTCTAGCGAAATTTGCAGAAAATGTATGTAAATGACTAAATAGTAATTATAAAAGGACATATCAGCCAGGTAAATTGTATACAATTAAAGAATCATTGATTGCGCGGTTGGTGGCATCAATTCTTTAAATAAAATTTGCGAAATTAATGCAAACAACAATCCCATTATATGCAATAAAATTTAACAATAATTTATTGCTTGGGTGGTGGTAACAAGTTTGCGAGCTTGAAGTAAACACCAATCCAATTGTATTTAACCAGTCGCCGAACAACATAGGAAAACTACCATCAGTCACACACACTGACGCGTTTCGACCTTCCATGATCATCATCAGAGCACGACGCAAATGGACTAGTGAGGATCATTCAGCAATCCATATATATGGAAAGCAAAATTAGATATGCGGCTCTCACCTCTAGTAGTCTTGCATACATTGTACTTGATTGGAAATGTCGGCTGCACAATTTCTATGCAGTCACGAACATCAACTTTTTGCGGCCTTCGCCACATATATGTAGGTAATGCGTTTCGCCCATCTGTGATCATCATCAGAGTACGACGGACAAACTGACTAGCGAGGATCAAACCGCATTGAATTTATATGGAAATCAAATTTACATATGCGGCTCTCAGATATATATAGGCAATACAATAAAACAATCATTGATTGCGCGCATATCTAATTTTGCTTTCCATATATATGGATTGCGGTAGGATTCTCGCTAGTCAATTTGCCCTCGAGCTCCGATGATGATCACGCAAGGTCAAAACGCGTCAGTATGTGTGACTGATGGTAGTTTTGCTATGTTGTTGGACGACTGGTTAAATACAATAGGATTGGTTTTTAATTGAAGCCCGCAAACTCGATTTAAAGAATTGTTAACACCACACGCGCAATCAATTTTGTATTTTATTGCCTATATATATATATATATATATATATATATATATATATATATATATATATATATATATATGGCGAAAGCCACAAAAAGATAGTGTTCATGAATGCATAGAAATCGTGCAGCCGCGTACAATGTATGCGAGACTGCTAGAGGTGAGAACCGCATATCTAACTTTGATTTCCATATATATTCAATGCGGTTTGATCCTCGCTAGTCAGTTTTCCGTCGTACTCTGATGATGATCATGGAAGGTCGAAACGCGTCAGTGCGTGCGACTGGTGGTAGTTTTGCTATTTTGTTCGACGACTGATTAAATACAATGAGATTGGTGTTTACTTGAAGCTCACAAACTTAATTTTAAAAAATTGTTACAACCATCCGCGCAATCATTGATTGTTTTATTGTAATGCTTATTTATTAGTTAAACAAGTGAGAACTTGCCATTTTAGTCTAGGTTCTGGTCCGCATAGCAACTATAATCCTATTGTTTTGGCTTACCCGCTGGGCTGTTTTGGTAGCATTTGCGTTCTGATTCACTTTATGGCTCGTTCTACCTCCCTTGGTCCTGAATCGCATATTCAATAGCAACGTTGGCGTAAACTTATTTGAAGCACTGGCATCTTGCCCTTACTCCTTGTAGACTTTCATCAGTATTACCAGAATGACCACGGCGAAGATTTAAATCCAGATTTAGATGAGTCATGTTTCGCAAACCCTACACAACTAAAATCGCACATTGGAATCAATTTCCAGTTGTATACTACCTTACGCATTTTTAATAGTTTTCCTTTGAGATGGATCCATGTGGGTATCACCCTCGACCTTGATTGCCAACTAGCTATACAAAATCTATCGGTAAATGAGTTACAATTCATGGCAGAAAGTATATTTCAATCTACATCCCTTTGTATTTTTTCATGTAATGTCCCATGTTTACGTTTTACATCGATAGTACAGTCGACATAAATTAAAACAAACTCAATTACGACTTCAGAGCAAACTTACAATAAGTAATATGTACTAATCACGTAAATAGTTTCAATAATATTGTTCAGATTAACAACCATTCTGAGCGCCTGATATTATGGCTTCAATCCTTATAAATTATTAAATTTTCATTGTAATCAATGCATCATTCATCGATATACATAATATTGATATATTCTTGGCTACAGGGCACTTATATATATATATATATATATATATATATATATATATATATATAAGATGATATATATAATTGAATACATAGCAACAAATTAGTTGAAATGGAGCCAGAAAGACTTGCATGAACATGATGTAAAATCTCATACATATATGCGTTTTTTGCTTACTGACGACGCAGCAGTAGGAGCCAGTACTGTGTTGTAAAACCGACAAAATATTCTAATCAAGGAATGCGGAACAATTAGACGCGTGTATTGAAGCAATAGTAGAGGCTACATCGTATTGTGTTTTCGGCAATGAGACTTCAGAGCATCATTTCTATGCTGTCATGTGCATAACTTTTCGGCTATCGCTACAATAGTAAAATCTAGTTAAACTATGGTGTTCGTATGGCCAAATCGGAATGACAAATTGCAACGGTAGCTATTAGAACAATAATTTTCACGAAATACTACGCCTAGAGTATCAGTTAAGTCAAAATATTGTTCTGAATTGGAATGAGTCAGCTCAACTGGTGTCAGTCGTTTGTTTGTTGTTGTGCTAAAACGCAGATATTATTTCAATATTCTTGTTTGTCTACGTACTTGTGAGGACGCGCACACAAACACATTGTAACGACCACTGCTTACATTGACTCTTACTGAGGATATTAATGCACACACAGTCGCGCACAGACGCAGACACTCACAAAAAACGCTAATTTATGTCACTACAACTGTTATGAAGCACAGCCTTTTTATTACTTCAATTTATGCTATCGTTTATTTCAAATTGACTGGAACGCTACAATGGAAGAATTTTCTTTTGATATGGTACATGCACATTACTAGCCGTCAGATTTTTTGTATAAAAACCACTGAGAAAGTCATGCGTAATTTGAGGGGTTCATTAAATCGTTGTTAAGACCTCATCGCTTTATGCTCTATGCAAATTGCCCTCACGTCGTGCATCTGATGACGTTATGTTTTACTCACCAGGATGACCATAAAGCATACACCAGAAATATTTATCACACGCTGTCGGCACATGACGTTTTTTTTACTTAGTTGCAGTACAATTTTCTATCAATTTCTGCTAAAAAATGCTCGTTTTGATGTACAATTTTTGTTGATAACTAGTATTTGTTTACTTTAATCTGCGTTGCGATTAACAGGATGTGTTTCATTGTTTTAGTCACAACACAGACCAATAAACTTGAAATATCGCATTTCGCTGTTTTATTTTTGATTAAATACGTATACATTTTTTGTTTTTGTTGGGTCAATATATAAATTGTGACTTTTTAATGCCTGAAAATAAAGACTACACATGCCAATTGGCTGAATTTGACGTTATCAGTGCACTGCCTGCTATACCTATACACAAGCGAAGAACTGTCTTCACTTGAGCGTAGATTATGGGATGCATTTTATCTTGACCACTCGAGTGCTAAAAGCTGTGCTTCGGAATTAAGTGGCGGAAACGTCTCTCGTTATTAACATTCCTTACAATGGAGCTGGTTCAATTTATCCAGATTAGAGCATCGTAGTTTCTCTTAAGGAGAAACATGATTGTACTCTCTCATAGCTGTCAAGATTTATGTTAACGCTGTCTGTACAACGGATTAGAGCACACTGGTTATGAGGCCTGAAATTTCTTTTGCTATTCTCTAAAGCATGTTTGCGAACTTGGGATAAACGCCAATCTCATTGTATCTAGCCAGTAAGAGAATACTGCTAAACTGCCGTCAGTCACACAAACTTCGGCTATTTACGATATCAAAAATTCGTGCAATATGTAAGCCTGTTGTTTTTGGCTTGGGCTTCTCCCACTTTCAATTTTTCGTTTGGCTTATGGTTATAGGGCATGTAAGCTGGGATAATTTTTTTGCCTTTAACCAGTATATGATTTCAAATAAAAAATCGCTTCCTTCATTTGACATGTCCAATAATGGTAGATCGTGCATAACTAAATAGGCCAATATGCCGAATTTCGCACCCACATGTGCTCACATAAATGCAAATCTAGAATAAAAACTTGTGGCATAAACTTCTTATAACGTAAAAGCTTTAGGTCTCTGAATTAAATTGTCGTCGCCTCTGTTTGACCGGCCTCCAAGCGACTTTTTAGTGGTTGTACAATATGGACGAGACCGTTGTTGCTGAGCTGGGCATTCTCTATCATCTTTTGTATTATTTAAGTTCAAAAAATTATATATATATATATATATATATATATATATTATCAGTATAGACTAAGTATTGCTTAAGGTATTAATTAAGTATGTGTACAAGTATCGGAGGATAATATGTCCCGGTTCGAGCACCTGTTGTGTAAAAATTCTTCAACGTACTTGAACAGTTTCCAATAAGGACGAAACCGGTCTACTTGATAAATTGTCTTTGCTACCTTAAGAAAGCTGAGTTTATATTAACTACATTCATGATGAAGATCTTTCTATACTGAAATAGTCAGACTAGATAACAACATTATATATTTGAGGCAAAGAATAATTCTGTCTGTTAAAAAAAGCAGTTAGAAGCAATAAATATGAAAATTTATATTTCTGGGCATGGCACACTCTCTAATGCATCTGTGCAAGCATTAAAATATTGAAATTTTCTTAATACGGTGATATCAAATATCTAGCTCATGGTGGAACTTAGACTATACCAGCTGTAATTGTCTCTCAGCATTAGGACTTTTTATATTTTGTTACTTCTCATGCACACTTTTATGCCATGTCCTGTGCTTTGTCGCTCAAAAATGTTTCGAATTCCACACATGACATTCTCTTATGTGAGACAAATGTGCGTGCTACCTTTACGGAACTATTAAAACCAGTTAAGAATGTTCTTTTTGAATGTACCTGACTAATATTTTTGTGTATTTTTTTTCACTATTAATACGGAGGTCTTACGTACTATAGATTTACTTATTTATTCAGATTTATAGTCGTACGTTGTCTTTATTTTATCTATGTATTTGTTAAAAACGATTTGATTGTGTGTGCACTATTTCTTGTCTGACCAGATAACATTTGCCAAAACCTTAATTTTCGCAGAACTGTTGTTTAACCTCACAAATTGTCTACTGCGAACAAGCAAGATCACAGTCTAATCATTTTATATGTGTTAGAAAAGATCAGTTAATTAACATCTGCACAGTGGATAGTTGAAATACGAGTCCGTAGAAAGAACAAGTTTCTGTCAACGATCAAAATGTACATTAGTGAACAATAGTTACATGGACATTCCTAGTCTAAATATACTAAAATACAGATCTCCAACTAAGCAGATTCTGAAAAAGTCAAGTTTATTAATGCGAAATAAATCAGTTTTCTTCACCAGGCATTGATTATCGCGAAACTGAGTGGAATCACTAAACTATGAACTGGCAAGTCTTTATCATCGACAAATTTCTAACATGGTAATAGAATGAACCTGTAGAGGCCGCATTCGCTCATGTACACCGAACGATATACTTCCATTTTTTGGTGATTACTCCCAATAAAACCTTTCATTCAATACTCAGCTATAAATTATAATAATTTTTTCAATAAGTTTACTGTTTCATGTTGAGCTGCTCGCATTTCTTTGTGAAGGAACCACTGGCGACCATTTAAACTATCTATGTAAATAAATTATTCTATCCATCTGATTGGAGGTTAAGCATACCGTGCGTTGCAACATTTCAAAGATGAGATGTTTACAAATAACGCTAATATGTATTTTCATTGAATCGGTCTCGCCGTATATGCGTCGCACGACCAGTTAATCTTTTTTATGGTTGCCAACTGGTATTCGCAAACTGATGTTGGTTAATTCTGTTTTGATGTTTGAGTTTCTAGCTATATATGCAGATTTGAAGCTTTTAATTGCAATTGGCACAAAGTATATATGTTGTCAATTATTAAAATCTATTGAAACGATAAGGCCAGTATCTCGTATGGTGTGCAGCCAACGCAGTGCCAGAAGAATCCGTCTGCTGTATAGTGCATCGGGTTTATGAATCCGTTAGATTGCGCATGTGTTTTGTAAGAATCGCTTATTTAAAGCTTGGTCAAATATTGCAAGTCTATAATAATTTAGGTTCATTTAGGATAGATTTAATATGCATATAGATTTTTGGGTGTTTGAGAATCAATAGTCCCAGAGTTTCCAGTTTCTTGGCATGTCCTAATCCGGTCTATTTAATTCCTTTGTTGCTTACGTTATCAGTAAATTCATACATATATTTAAATCTATTCGCTTGCAATTTATACTTTATTTTGGTCTTTCTTCTGGTTGATTAAGGTTAAAGTTTTTCTAGGTTTTTAAAATCGATTTTATTCTTACTTTCAAATCATGTTCATTCTTTAAAGACTTGTTATAAATGTTCAATTTAGAATACCATTCCCGTGTTGCAAAACAGGACTTTTCCCAGTTCATCTTTTCTGCGGAAATTTTTCGGAACTCAATTCCGAGTTCATTTTTCGTTCCACGGCTCATCACAAAAAATAATGTCAATTCATAAATAAAGTGTGCAATTTTATTCAAACCGTTTCATTTATACTTATGATGAGTTAATCTCATAATATTTATGGGCGTTCCAATAGACAGGCATGCGCCAGGTATATGTTTATGTCTTTAACTGTTAAGGCTTCAATTTAAGAATACTGAGTGAATTGTATATATAAACTAAGCATTGTATAATGTAGAAAAGCAATGCATCCAGTAGACCGGTTTCAGCCTTATTGGCAACTTCTCCCGTACAGTCAAGAATTTGCCAAGGACAGTACTCGAAACTGAGCACGTCTGTTCCTGAATATTTTTGCTCTAAACACTGAGCCAATCTGCCGCATACTACACACATTTTTCAGTAATATCTTAACTAATGTTCCATGGTTAAAAATAGTTAGCTAAGATATAATTGAAAATTGTGTTTAATATGCAGCACGGTGGCACGTGCCCAGGTTGGAGTGCTGTCCTTTCTGAATATTTTTGCTCTAAACACTGAGCCAATCTGCCGCATACTACACACATTTTTCAGTAATATCTTAACTAATGCTCCATGGTTAAAAATAGTTAGCTAAGATATAACTGAAAATTGTGTTTAATATGCAGCACGGTGGCACGTGCCCAGGTTGGAGTGCTGTCCTTTCCCAATAAGGCCGAAACCACTGTATTAGATGTATTGCCTTTTCTACACTATACAATGCTTAGTTTATACTGACAAATACATGTATATGATGGGACAGGTGTTCATATCATGGTTGCAACCTTGATTTCAATAATTATTATTATCGCCCGCGAAATTAATGTTCATTTAATCCGTTGGCGCTTTTGTAATAACTTCAGAGAATAACCATTAGCACTGACTAGTTTTTGAAGTTTGCTTAACGTCATCTCTCTGTGTTTTATTTCATTTTTTATAAGGCTTATAATTGCCGTTTATTTTTAGGTTTCGATTTTTTTAATTAAAAAAATATAAGGGTAGTTATCCTTCCTAAAGACGAGATTTTGCTTCATTTTTCATTTCGCTAACTTTCATTTATTGAAATCGTTTTTCTCACACAGTTTCTCAGCATGCTCTATTTATTATGTTAAATTGATTCCTTTATATTTTTACTTAGATTTAATTTTTACTTTTTCACTCGTGTTCACCTGTCTGTTTGCATTTTGTTTTCTGCCCTCTGATCTCGCATTAATTATTTGCACATCAACTTCCGTTTCTTACTTAGGTTTTATTGATTAATTTGTACAGAGTGGGCTTTCGGACGTGTTTCTCTGTTCACATTTATTCATTTTGTATTTTGCGTATTAAAAAAATCGAAGAAATTTACATAGTTGTTTGTAGGCATAGTTTTCTCCGCGTACAGATTTCTCTACCTGTGTCTCCTAATGATGTTTTTAATGTGTGCGTGTCATGTATTAATGAGCCAAACAGTAATTTGTGCGTTATATTGATGGACTTTTGCTTTATGGTGGATAGTTGAACAATTGTAATACGCGGAATTCCTTGCATGACCACTGAAGCTATTTTGTCGTAACACGATACTTCACAGTGTTATTGTAGGTCTAAATATACCAGTTAAACTCTTTATTATAAGATGTATGGCGTTGTCTATGTTTAACCAATTAGTAATTTGGTTTTTCGCGTATTGCTTTCCAGATCATTGGCTGATCACGCAAGATCAATAATTTCGGACAACCTAAATTTGACTCGAAGCTTTTATAATATTATTGAAAAAAATCCATCCTAACACTAGTGGGCCTTTCTTTCATTCCATGTTATGTCTTCATCATTTACAAATATCGCTTTAAGCGTTAAGAATAAGTTGGCTCTATTCCTGAAATAAAGAAAGAGAACTTGAAATAAACACTAATCCAAATTGACTTAACCATTCGAGAAACATGTCAAAATTACAGTCAGTCGCACGTATACGAATGGTGATTCCTTGAATCAAGTTTGCCTGCTTGAGATAAAAGCAGTCACATTTTGTTCATCACATTCACACAAACTCAGATGGTTCAAATGTCTATTCTCATTTTGTGAGCTAGAAGTAAACACCAATCCCATTGTATTTAACCAGTCGTCGAACAACATAGCAAAACTACCTCCAGTCGCACGTACTGACGCGTTTCGACCTTCCATGACCATCATCAGAGTACAACGGCAAACTGACTAGCGAGGATCAAAGCGCATTGCATATATATTGAAAGCAAAATTAGATATGCGGCTCTCACCTCTAGTAGTCTCGCATATATTGTACTCGACTGGAAATGTCGGCTGCACAATATCTATGCAGTCACGAACATTAACTTTTTGCAGCTTTCTCCACAAATAAATATATAGACAATAAAATTAAACAATAATTGATTGCGCGGGTGGTGGTAACAATTCTTTTAATAAAGTTTGTGAACTTGAAATAAACACCAATCCCATTATATTTTCGAGACTTCTAGAGGTGAGAGACGCATATCTAATTTACCTCTCTCTCGCATTTATATATATATATATATAATGCGGTTTGATCCTCGTTAGTCAGTTTGCTGTCGTACTCTGATGATGATCATTGAAGATGGAAACGCGTCAGTGCGTGCGACTGGCGGTAGATTTGCTGTTTTCTGACGACTGGTTAAATCCAATAGATTTGGTGTTTACTTCTAGCTCGCAAACTTGATTTAAATAATTGTTACCACTACACGCGCAATGATTTATTGTTCAATTGTATTGTCTATATATTTATTTCTGGAGAAAGCTGCAAACAGTTAATGTTCTTGACTGCATAGAAATTGTGCAGCCGACTTTTACGGTTAGGTACAATGTATGCGAGACTACTAGAGGTGAGAACCGCATATCTAATTTTGCTTTCCATATTTATGCAATGCAGTTTGATCCTTGCTAATCAGTTTGTCGTCGTACTCGGGTGATGATCATGGAAAGCCGAAACGAGTCAGGGCGTGCTATGCTGTTCGACGACTGGTTAAATACAATGGGATTGGTGTCTATTTCAAGCTCGCAAACTTGATTTAAATGATTTTTACCACCCCCACAACGCATATTTAATGTAATAAAAATCAGATACACGGATCTCATTCCTATTAGCCTCGTATAAATTTTACTGGACTTTGCGTTTGCGAACATAACTTTGTTACAGCTTTTTCTATATTTATATAAGTTATACTATTTCACGTTCGTTGATTGAGCAGGTGGTTTTAACATATCTTTAAATAGGGTCTCCTAAATTCAGATGAGGAACAATCACATAAATATAGTTTAGAGCCACAGATCTTAATCTGTTTGCCCTATAAATTCATTGAATTTGTTCTTCGGAAATCAGTGTGATACGTTCTGCGTTCTATAACGAAAGGTGGGGAGGTCTGTTAGAGCTTTACGTAGAAATAGCTGTAAATGGGTTCTGTATAATGTATTAGACAGTGTGACCGCCTGTCTACATAAATGCTTAGTAGTTAAGATGCCTAACTGACAGTGGTAGACTGGTTAATTATTTCTATGTCAAATTTATCGTCTTTTTAAGGATGTTCAATGTTTAAATGTTGCCTATTTATCTTTTGTTATATGCGTATATTTATGTGCTTTTTGATGGGACTCACATAAAAAAATATTTTACTAATTTTCTGAGGGCTACTGTGTTAATGTAGATTTCTACTTTGTTTTATTTGCCTATGTTATAAGCAATAAACTTTTTAATTTTTTACTCTTTTTCATTTTCTTCAGGTATATAGTGTGCCTACATTTATTTAAGAGATTCTTCTATCATTAGGTTGTCTAGATTGGAGTAGAGAGGAAGGAAGTGTGGCGTAGAAACTATTTGAAATTTTCTTCTGTGACCTTTTCTTACATTCTAGTTTTAATTGCTTTTTTATGCCGGTTATTAAATTGTTTCTAAAGAGTTGTACAAAGAGGCTATATAAGTGAGGCAAAATCTGGGAAATACTTCATTCGTTCCCAATAACGACGAGACCGGTCTACTTAAAGAATTTCCCTTGCAACCTTATGTAATGTGTATTTTTTACTTAGAATATATATAATAAAAGTATACCGACAAGCTTTTATTATACATTTTTTGTCAGTATGAACTAATCGTTGCATAAGATAATTACAATTCATAAAGTATATAGGTTTTATCCATATTTGGCAAACATAAAGTACTTCTAAGAATTTAAACAGCCGTTATTTATAAAAGAAGCATTTGTTTCGGAGTCTTGTATCCTCTCCACTACGCCGCCCAAGTTACGCGACCTGGATGTTCTAGTGTATTCATATTTCAAATGTGGATATATATATATATATATATATACATATATATATATTTTTCGAATTATTTTGTAGTGGGTTCTGCATAGAACTACACAGAGCAAAATAAAAACATGAAGTTATAAAATAAAATAGCCGCCTGACAGTGCTCCGTGAAGTAGTTCCGCATTGAAACCAAAAGTTTGCCTAAACTAATTTCCCATACACCATTATATTCGGTACTTACGCTATAAAGCGCATCTGGATAATAATGGATTTATTTTTGGTTCAAGGCGGTATATTTTATGAAATTTTTTTACGCAGGCACAAACATTAATTTTTTAAATTAATGGAATATTCCTAATCAGTGTTTTGTGAAATTCTATTTTAACAAAAACAATAGTTCCTACAATTATTTCCTTTAAAAAAATTTTGTTATGAGTTTCTTATGGTAGCCAATAAGGATGAACTGCGTTTGAAAGTTTTGGATTATTATTTTACATTTATAGTTATGTCTGACATAACTTTAAATTGATGTTAATATGGTCAACAGATTTTTATTTAATATTTATCATTTTATATTGCCTTCCCTATAATAAAATATTCATTAGATGTAATTAAGCTTTTAAGGTAAATGGTTTCAAATACGCGAAAACTAAAAATGTTAAATAATGTTTGTTGCGAAGAACTAATATATATGCAAGTATGTATTAGGTGTTGCGAACCTAGTAACAAATTAGTTCAGTTGTGACCAGAAGGATAAACCAAAGGCAGCATGAACGGAATGTATAATCTCATGCACATTCGTTTCGTGCTTACTGGCGACTCATCAGTAGGAGCCGGTATTACGCCCTTTAACCACTATATATTTGGTAGAAGAATGTGGAATACCGTCCTATTATTCCACATTCTTCTACCAAATATATAGTGGTTAAAGGACGCAATACCGGCTCCTACTGATGAGTCGCCAGTAAGCACGAAACGAATGTGCATGAGAATATACTTTCCGTTCATGCTGCCTTTGGTTTATCCTTCTGGTCACAACTGAACTAATTTGTTACTAGGTTCGCAAAAACTAAAAATGTGACTGCATAGAAATTTTGCAGTCGAAATTTCCGGTCTATTAATTCGGTGCAAACCTATTAGGGATTATAGTCGCATATTCTAGTTTCAAATCATATATATGAATAGCATTTAGTTTGCTTGACATCGTACTCTGATAAATGTTTCTTGAAGGAAGTTATTAATTGCGAACCTAGATTAATTGAAATTACCTGATCTGCGTTTTGACTAACGCAGCTTTCATTGTTCCAGTAGTTTTCTTTTGATAACATATTTATAAGTAATAATTTGTCTGACGCGTGCAAAGGGTAAATTAATGTCTATTGACTGCAGTTTCATTTAGATGTACGTACATGTGTATCAAAAATAATTTAACCAAGTTTTTTAGTTATGCATACACATACACATGCACATGCGTGGCGTGCGCCTATTTAATAGTATGCCAATAACTGTTATTAACTTGTCTATCTTGAGTACAACCTAGTGGTTTGAATTGTAATTTAACATGTGCATTGGTCTTTCGGACTTCTAGTTTTATCACTCATGGCATGTTTTTATGACGAGTGTTTCTGAATTATGGGTCTCCCCACCTGAAAGTGGAGGCCATCTCAGTTACGTCATTTACATTGAGTGTGTAAAACGAATAGTTATCGCATGCAATTGATAAATTATTATTCAGCCACTCTGGTCTAAATTAGTTAGATGAAAACAACAGTTATGAAAATGCACACACACACACATGTGACACGCGAATATCTAATGAAAGGTCAGTCTGAGGTATAAATATTATGGCTAGAGGAAATAACGCGCTTGCTTTAAATACTGTTTGTTGCGGAGAGCTAATATATATGCAAGTATGTATTAGGTGTTGCGAACCTAGAAACAAATTAGTTCAGTTGTGATCAGGAGGATAAACCAAAGGCAGCATGAACGGAATGTATAAGCTCTTGCACATTCGTGTCGTGCTTACTTGCGACTCATCAGTAGGAGCCGGTATTACGCTCTTTAACCACTATATATTTTAGCGAAGAATTGGGGCTAATAGGACGGTACATTTGTTTCGTGAAATGCAATTGATGAAGGCCTACGATATGTCTGGCCGAAATATATTATCAAAAGTAAACTACTGGAACAATGAAAGCTGCGTTAGTCAAAACGCAGATCAGGTAATTTTAATCGTACTCTGATGATGATTATGGAAGGTTGAAACGCATCAGAATGTGTGACTGGCGGTAACTTTGTTATGTTGTGATATAGCTTACAATAAATTGTGATTGAAGCTTGTCTCCAGTTTCCAAATTTGGTATAAGGAAATTTTATTACTATCCCGCAGTCAATAATTGTCTATTGTGCACATACTCTTGGTCCTTCTTAGAATGACTTTTTACTACACAGTGCTAATAATACTTTAAATCGAGGAATGTCAGTTTACCCGAAGTTCTGTTGTCTTATTTATCAGAAAATGAAGAGTATGCTTGCTGTTGTAAATTAAAACCGGTGATTTCTTCATTTGAGCTTCTGCTATTGTTTAGTGCTATGCGAATGCACTACTTCATTATAAATTTCATAGCTATTTAAAACAATATGCACACTTTTCCAGAACAGGATGGCAAATCAAAAGAGATTATAGTTGATCTTTCCGGATCCACTGTAAATTCTAGTTATCCTCGAACAGTTACACATACTTGTATATGTCCATAATTATTTGGTGTCTACCAGACATACTTGATCATTACATATGGACAAACTTGTAGACAAGCCATCGCTAGGTCAGTGCTTCTAGCCCGACAGACCTACATTTGTTAGGTATGTGTAGGCAGCTAATATTACTATCTAATAATGATAATTGACCCATCGTCCTAAAAAGTCAATTTTATCATACGCACTTATCTCGAAACTGTGCCACTTTAGTCTTTACAGACGGATGATACAGAAATGTGTCCTAGTACGACCAATTACTCACACACTTGCTCACACATTCACACTCACAAACTTATATATATATATATATATATATATATATATATATATATAGCTGTATATAAATTAAACTCTTTACAAGACAGGAAACGCAATTCAAAAATTCGACTAGTTTCGTTCTTACGTTGTTCTTTGCAATACAATTTGACAATAATTGATTGCGCGGGTGGTAACAATGCTTTAAGCTTGCGAGCCTGAATTTAACACCAACCCCATTGTATTTAATCTCAGTCTTCGAAAAACATATGCGTTGCGGCTGGCGGTAGTTTTGTTATGTTGTTCGAGTGCGTTGCGGCTGGCGGTAGTTTTGTTATGTTGTTCGAAGACTGGTTAAATACAATGGGGTTGGTGTTTACTTCAAGCTCGCAAACTTGATTTAGAGCATCGTTCTTTTCACTAGTTTTCATATCTACAGGAGTCGCGATTTTAACCCGCGGGATTTGGTTCAGTCCTCCATTTAATTTCCTGTACAACCGCATCCGGGCGTTTCTAGTAAGATTCGGTTATGTACCAACTTATTTTTGTTACGTCTTATTCTTCGTACGGCAGTTGATCGTTCCTATTTAAAAGATCTTTCCCCTTCGATGCCATCACTAGGCTAGAAAATATTTTACACTGGCTTATATTACAAAATATGTTATGTACAAAATGAAATGCTCATCTATCGATATTATCTACATTTTGAGACCTAATTTCCAAAATTATAACAAATTTTCAAAAACAAATTATAGCCAGGTATCTACTCATTTTGCTTCGTAAATCTTTTACTTTAATCAGGGATGGGATCTTGATATAGACATCTGACCTATTATGTACATAAAATTGTCAGTATAAACTGAGCATTGCATAGAGTAGAAAAGATAATTCATCCAGTAGATAGGTTTCGTCAGTATTGGAAACTCATTGCGTACTGTCCAGAATTTGCCGATGGTAGGGCTCGAACCTGGGCACGTCCGCTTCGGAATCTGTTGCTCTAACCACTGAGCCTTCTTTTGTCATCTTCACAAACAAGGCCGTTTTTGTTATTCTGGTTAGTCATAAAGACGGGATGAAACCGAAAATTGCATGTCTGTCATTGAGTTGATAAACTGAGCTGCAATGAACACTTTTGTTTTCTTCGATACGATGTACATAACTATAACATTCATACTTGTGTTCAGAAATGCAGGCGTTTTTTGATTCCATTCTTTCTTAATATATAATAATATAACAACTTTAAATTTGTAAAAAAGTAATAAAAAAAGTTATCTCAAAAACTGCATTTTTTCTATCAGGTAAAAGGTCATTAAATATAAAAGTATGTATGTCTGCCAGAGCATTAGAATTAATAAGCACCAGTAGACATTAAATAAGTTTTATTTTATTTGTAACTACCTGTTCCATACACTCGCACACAGTGTATTGTTAGGAACGTACAATTAAATAGTAAAAAGAGGAAGCCTACGTAAAAACTGTTTATTTCAATATAAGAAACCAATTTCAGCATCACAATGATATGGACAAGTCTACACTCACTCACCAACAAGTCAACCAGGAAATAATCACCAAACCCCTCGTAAGACAAAGGAAGACTCTCTCTATATATATATATATATATATATATATATATATATATATATATGCTTCTAAAATTAGAAGAAAAAAAGACACAACAAAGGGGATAATGACATTTATTTCGGGAGACTACTAAACTTCACTTTACAATCCTTCATCTATATACATCACGGGTTTTCCTTTGATTATGTGGGTGGTAACAAATCTGACTTGGTTTGGCTTCTATTTTTTTGTTTGGGATTATGTTTATACATATGTGTCAGTGTGTGTGTGTGTGTGGGCCTGTTTGCATTCAAATGTCTTTCTCGCCGTATTGCAAAGTGATGTATGAGATCTGGTCATTCATGTATTGATGACTTGAGAGTTAACCTATTGTTCAAATTTTTAAATTCAACGAACATTGATTGCGTGGGCGATGATAGCATTTATTATGATCAAAGTTACGATCTTGATATAAGCACCTAACCCATTAATTACTTAGATATGTCAGTTCACATTGTTGGCTGTTACGAGTACGAATGTTATTTTCCCGAGTGTAGTCTTTTGTTTCCCCTTGTTGCGCAAATTTGCCTTCTCCACCAGGTAATAGTGCAAGTGCTGATTTCAGTGTTGAGTGCTCATATTGTTTCAAAATTTCTGTCTCCGTATGTTCATCTGCTTTTTTCCCTTCAGTTTGTTGCCAATCCAATCGAATATTTGTTGAGTTTGGTCGAGGTGGTGTTTGGTCCTGCCTTGATGCTAGTAAATTGTTGGATTTTGTGATTCGTGGCCAGTCGATTACAATATCATGTTGATAAAACTTTTGAATATTTAGGCCAGGTATGTATTAGGTTTTTCGAACCTAGTAACAAATTAGTTCAGTTGTGACCAGAAGGATAAACCAAAGGCAGCATGAACGGAAAGTATAATCTCATGTACATTCGTTTCGTGCTTACTGGCGACTCATCAGTAGGAGCCGGTATTACGCCCTTTAACCACTATATATTCGGTAGAAGAATGCGGAATAATAGGACGGTACAATCTCCTAGACGAATGTGTAAACCTGTAATAGTGAAGCTAACATAATCTAAAGTCATATATATTAGCTCTTCGCAACAAACAGTATTTAACTGTAATATATTTAGGCCAGGTGTTTGTTGTTTTATATAAAAGGCTTCATGAACATATAATAATTTTTCTGACTTTGTTTTATATAGAATCGAGAAATTGGTCAAATTGGCTGGGTGTCCAGTTTCCAATATATGATCGGAAATAGCTGATTTGCCAAGCCTTTTTAACCTATTTCTGCGGTAAATGTTGCTGGATTCTGTTATTTAATTGCTTCTTCGTACGTCCGATATATGTGCTACCGCGCATACATGAGAATTTGTAGACTATGGATGATTTGGAGAGAATTGGCAATTGATCTTGGGCATCCAACCTTATGATTCTCTGTGTGCTAAAAGTGATATTAATTTTAACACTGGGAAAATTCTCCTTAGTTATTCTATTTAGCCGTTGTGCAATTATTGAGGTCGGTACGTCGCCTCTAAATGGTAAGATTCGGAAAACCTGCTTGACAGAAATTTCGAAACAATGTGAGGATTCAACACTGAAATCCGCACCAGCGCTGTTACTAAGTGGAGAAAGCGAAATTGCGCAAAAAGAGGAAACGAAAGACTACATTCTGGAAAATAACATTCCTACACGTAACAGTCAAAAGTGGGAACATTTATGTAATTACACGAACATTGGTTGCGCGGGCGGTGATAAAAATTATTATTATCTAGTTTGCGATCTTTATATAAGCACCTGACCCATTAATTACTTACATATGCCAGTATAAACTAAGAATTTTTAAGTATAGAAACAGAAATTTATCCAGTAGACCGGCTTCGTTCTTATTGCGAACTCATGTACTTTCCGTGGCAAATTCTGGCCAGTACATAATGAGTTCCCAATAAGGACGAAACCGGTTTATTTGATGAATTGCCTTTTCTAAACTATACAATTCTTAGTTTATACTGACATGTAAATAATTAATGGGTTAGGTGCTTATATCAAAATCACAACCTTTATTATAATAACAATGCGAACAGGTGGTTAACTCTCAAGCCATCAATACAAGAATGACGAGATCTCAGACATCACTTTACAGCACAGCGAGAAAGGCATTAACATACAAACAAGCACAAACACAGACAAATACGCATACACTCTTACTGATGAGCCCAAACAGAAACTAAAAGTAAAACCGAGCCAGATTTGTTGCCACCCACATAATCAAATGAAAACCCAGGATGAATATAAATGAAAGATTGTAAATGTAGTTTGAGTAGTCTCGAAACAAGTGGCCACTTATCCACTTTGTTGTTTAATGTGTTTTCTCTTCTTGACTTTGAACTATACTGCGTAGCATTCTGAAGTAAATAGAACATTGAGATAGAGGGTATATATATATATATATATATATATATATATATATATACATATATATATATATGTACATACTAAGCAAGGCGTGAGATTTAAACCGTACTTAACAGTTTTATAGGAATATGCAGCTAAGTACTGGCATATCTATCTCGAAGATTAATGTGTTAGCATCGTCTGTCGTCTTTTAATATTCCTCGAAATTCGTGCATACACTTGTTTTTTTGTGATAGAGGTCTCGGAATAGACTAGCATAAATGAATCAGAATATGAATATGGATGCTTCGTTGCCGCATACGTCTAGATTTAGATTTATAATCTCCTTGATCATAAATGGTGTACATTTTAAGGCTGTCAACATCCTCTGGCCAGTTCATTTATAAGGCAGACTCCAAAAATTTCATTTATCAACCGGCACCCACCTTCGCATCTAGCACACTTGCAATAATTCTGTCACTCGAAACTTGCTACTGCTTTAAATCTGCGTTAAAACAAGCGTCGGACATCACGTGACATAGGATGCCTATATCCCGATAGTTAAAAGGTTGAACAAATTGTGAACCTGGTTAAATCAAAATTACTTGCTCAGAAATTTGACTAACAAAAGCTGAATTCCAGTTGTTTTGTTTCTTGAAGATATTTCGGCGAGTCTTGGCGGTCGCCTTCTTCAGCTCACCCATCATCACGTGTTTTAAAAAACAAACTAACGAAGCAAGTTAATTGCTACCGGTGCCAGCTTGACTAGTTAGGACCCGTTGGCCGTCAGACTATCGAATTCTATAACTGCGGAAACTGAGTAGATCACTGGCAGCTCTTTTTATTCCAAGTGAAGTTATATTGCTTTTCAAACCGAAAATGTTCAATTGAATATTTCCTGTGCACATTTCAAGAAACCGCAAGTGGTCTGTATGGAAATGTATATAACTCGGATCAATGTGTTATTCAACTCTGGAGAATGTTGTAGAGCAAGAATTTTCAGCTTTAGAGGTGTAGGCAAACCGATTACATTGATGCCATTCCATTCAAATGCCAAAAATTTAAATTAATGTAAATTTGAAAGATAAATTATTGACTTGATGCAACTGTTGCTAGTTAAGTTATTTCGTTAATACTTTATTAATTGCACGAATAGTGAAAAATTAGTCGAATGAAGTATGTGTAATTAAGATAAACATCAAAACAAATATTTTAACCAGTCGAAAAATTATGGTCTTTTACAAATACTGGCCGTTTTGACTTTCCGTTGGCATCAAAAGAGCACAATTCTAGACCGAATAACTAGGAGAAAAACACAACACACACACACACACACACATATATATATATATATATATACACACACACACATATATAATACAGTTTATATATATATATATCGTCTCGAAAATCAATATGCTAATTACGCCATAAATATTCGCAACGACATTTCTGTCAAGAACATTTGAAACGGGACTGCTATGGTTACCTGAAATTCAATAATTATTTTAATATCATTTTAGAATAGTGGTTATTCATCATGCGAAAACTCAATAAAACGAGAAGCTGTGTTTATTTGACATTGATGAAGGGCTTAGTCACTGTTTATTAATGAAAATACTTATTAGAAACAAGTTTTTATTTCTCGCAGTAATGATGTTTCATTCGTCACGCCAATGTCCATTAATTAGGCGAACCGTCGATTTTTCATGTTATGGATGCATTTAGTTCAGCCATTGGCATATTACAGACGCACCACGACGCATTTCATTTCTCTTCCACAATTTTTGCCGTCAACATTATAGGTGGTGTTTACATGCACTTGTGACCGTACTATTTAAGGAACACTTGTGAACTAGATTCCTCCATTCACTAACACACAAATTTTTATTATATCTACTTAGCAGATTGTGTAGGTGTGTAAGCGTGAGTTTGTGTATAGTTTCGGTTGGAAACGTGTAGACACACGCTATTTTAACATAAGGAATGTTAAAACTAATTTCCCTTTCGTGGGCAGGCTACGTCTGACCAGTCTCGCCTAACGTGCCAATTATATATGAAATCCAGTCTGCCAGTAGTCACTAAGTCGACTAGAGTATCTTTCATTTAGTTTTACTAGTCTGAAAAATGATAACAACATCGCAAAATTCCTACGCGTGTGGCAGTGATTCAACCATTTTGTACAAAAAATGTCATTCGCTAAACTACGTAGGATAATCGACTCAAATGGTGGTGGTTGTCATTTGAAAATCGACTAGTGACTACTGTCTACCTTTATCGTGGTAGAATTTTATTGGCCCGTTTGGTTTTTCATTGTGCTAATATAAAATCAATATTTATGCCGGGTTATCTCATTTGCCTAGCTAGATTTACTGATGCGTATGGATTTGTTATTGTTCACGGATGGAAAAGACGTAGGTAGGAGAGAGATGTAAAAATGTTGATGATGAGATAAGCAAGAATTTGTAAAAATAGAGGAGTGAGAATGGAAAAAAACAAAGAAAGACAGAAAGAAACTTAGAGAGAACGTGAAACACAAAGGAACAAGGTGAATTTGAAAAGGATAAACATAGGAAAATATATGAAGGGAAAAGGGAGACATATATGTATATATATATATATATATATATATATATATATATACATATATATATATATATATATATATATGTATGTATGTATATAGAGAGTAGAGAGAGAGAAATGTACAAATATATACATTAAATAGATTGAGGGGGATAAATAAATGATATGTGGATATATCCAATAATATTTAAGTAGCTTGCTGAGAGAAAAATGGATAACGTTAGCAGAACCACTCAGATAAATAGACAGACAGAAGATATAGATGAATCGATAGAAAGTTCGATAGATAAATCAAGCGATAGGTGAATAGGAAGATAGGCAGTTGGACGGTTATATACATATGTGTATAAATATTTAAAGATGAACAGATGAATATATGGATGGATATGTCCGTATATAAATAAATTGATAAACGCATGTGTATATACTCATGGAAATATAAATAGCTGCTTAGATAGACCTATAGATGTGTAGATGTTCGGATGGATAGGTATCCGAGTAGATGGACGGAAATATAGATAGGTATAGAGGTGCCGAGATGGATGGATAGATAACCCAATTAAATAAATTATATATATATATATATATACGAGTTGATAAACATATTAATATATAAATAGATAAATATATGTATATATGGATGGATGAATAGATATATAGATAGGCAGACAGTTATATGGACTGTTTATTTCTTGGAATATGACGCTTAGGCCTTGTGTTTTAGAGAGGCGGGAGATACCCTATCAGAAGCAATCCATCTCAAAGCGCCTACATCATTATCAATAGTTGGTCAGTCTTTGGTGGATCGATCCAATTCCACGAGTCCTTCGATAACCTGGTACATACGTTTCTTGTGAATATAAAGTGAACGCCAATTGACCAGTAGTTATAAATCGATAAAGACATATACCTGGCCACCGGTCATAATATATTCAAATTGTCATAAGGTCGATTGTAATGCTAACTGTTTCTTTTCGATAGCCGTTTTACTTTACTACAGTTACGGTTTGCATAATGAAAGAATAGTAGTCTGCTATTACTACCACTCTATGTTCTCATCGGAGGCGCTTATAGCTATCAGAAGACGTCCTTTTGTGACTAAAAATTGTGGCATCTAACAACTTTTTATTACACTGAAGAAATGCTGTTTGAGCCCCTTCTTTCCCCGAATAGGTATGCAATCATTTGCTGGCTAGGAAAATAGTATTGTGGGATCACTTTCCCAGCGAAACAATTTATATAGCATTTCGTCTTGTCTGTAGACCGGTTCAATTTGTTATTATTCTAAGCATCCGACAACCGTGATTAACTTCCAATCTGACAGCATAAAACCATCTGTGGAAACCGTATGGCAGAGAAATTTCACTTGCTTATCATTCTGGCGTTTATCATTTCGGTACCTACACAACTACTCACCAGTAATTTTAAGCCCTAATCCGCTTTGGTAAAAGGTTTTCTTCTTTTGGAAACCAGATTCGTAACTCTAAAGCGATTTACGCGTGCATGCGAATAAAAACTATTCCCAACCGATTTTGTAAGGAAATCTAAACACAACAGTGTTGCTTGAAGGTTTGCAAAACGAAATGCGCATGGTCGTTGTCATACATTTAGTTAGTGAAGCAAAAATTTTACAAAGTTCGCTTTTATTTAAATGATTACTTATTAACTTTTATTATGTCAAAAGAAATTATATTTATACAAAGTTATATTGCACTGTCTATTTAACGCATCTTTTTACAAACTATATAGTTGATTGGGGCGTTGTACCTGTTATTTCTAATTCATAGCTAATTCTTAAAGAACATATATTGTGATTAATCAAGAGTTGCACGTTTGCTTGAGATTATACCTTTTATTTGTGTTGAACATGGCAGATCCTTTTGGTTATATTTGAACTAACTGGTTACTAGGTGAAAAATCGGAGTCTGTGACTTAAATATTGTTTAAGATAGCAAAGGAGATTCATGAAATAGACTGCTGTCGTACATATCAGTAATGCCACGACCGGCGCTCGTACCAGAGCCAATATACTTCTAAATCTTTGAATCTTTCTCTTGCGTCGCTTAAGCCGAGCATTGGATGCTGTTTTCTGGTATTTACCAAATGAAGTCCTTAGTCTGTTTTTTCAGGTGGATCGCTTTGGTTTTGTTTTTGACTAGCGAAAATGGATAAAACCAGTCTACTCGATGAATTTCTTGTGATATCGTGTGCAATATTTAGTTTATATTCAAAAAATGTATATATTATGACGTGTTTACGGTTTAATTTTCCTATGAGTATTTTATTGATATAGTGTTTCAACATGAAGCCTCATTAAGTTTGTGTGTTTGTGAGTTAAATCCGATGATTAAAGCAACAATGCTGGTTAAGCCAATTTTTTAAGCAGAGATGCTAGTTTTTGTCCCAGTTGCAACATCGGACGAGGTCAACTGGAAATGTCCCTGCCTGTTTCACGCGTGTGCGTGCTCGCTTTTTTCGTTACTTTGTTTGTATTTTGTTTATTTGCATGTGGATGTGTATCTATTGCTTGTGTGGATGACCCTAAGGAAATCAATTCAGGACAGCATGCAAAAATAACTGGTTTGGCACAGTCAGTGCTCGTATGAGGGCTGGCTTTGTTTGTTAGCTTTAAGTGTTTGTTTAACAGGCTTTCATGTAATTTTCTTAAGAATGCTATTCAGTATTTGCATCAAACGTCAGACAGAAAGTTATCAGATGTCGTCCGATTGTTCATTTACACTCCTTTCTCTCTCCATTGACACCGTTTGATATCTGTGTGTAACACTATGAGCTTATCGGTACTCATTTAACATTTTCCGACTAACCTTTTCTCTCTCATTTCTAACTATTGCAATAATCAAGAGATAGTCTACCACGCGAATGGTTATAAAGTTTATTTACATATATTTGGTTGATTCTAGCTAAACGCCCATTTTACTTTTGTTGCCATCTATTTATTATAGAAATGAAGTTTGCGCCTTTAAATAAACACCAGTAGAGTTATATTTAACCGGTCGTCGAAAAACATAGCAAAATTACAATCTATTTATGTCTGAATAAACCATAAAAATTCTAGCCTAATGGCAAATGGACTCTAGCTGGTCGTATACACAATTTTAGCGTTTGTCATCCAGATGCAAAACTAAATGTAGAATAAATTTAGTGAAAGTTCCGCACGATTCTTCCTACAGTTCTGCCGGTGTATTATTACACACACTGTATCATGCACGGAATAACAAAAATATACTTTCACGGATGGAAATCTATTGGTTTCGATCTAGTATGAGGTAGCATGATGACGCTGCCACCTCAGATGTAGAGCAGATCTATGGCTATTATATGCTAAATGAATTTCCCGTGAAGGGTTTATTTGGTTGATCGTATGGGTCAGTTTATCTGAAACTTGAAGTTTGGTTAACTTTATTCTCTTCTGTTTCTATTTTATTCGTTTATGCTTTCTATTTTATTGGGTGTTGGACTGTCGTATATAATGTGTATCATACCACATGGTTAGTTCAAGAATCAACCGTTATTGCCTACATATGTAGACAATCAGCCAGGTGTAATCTATGAAATTTTCGTGCAGTTAAAGAGTTTTAACTGCACCTTGAATAGTTTTCAAATAGCGGGAATTACACAGTCATCAAGATATATGAAAGAATATCTTCATGTCCTTCTACTGGTTGAATGCTACGACTTAATTAATATGCTCTTCTTATTAGTCTGTCATTCTTTTATCTTCTTTTTATTCGCTATTTATATTGAGGTGTAAATTTTGTATGATTTTTCATTGTTGTGTTTAGATGTACAATTAACGATCAAAATTTCTTTTAAAATTTCAAACACGCATATATATTGACATCACTGAAGACCTGACGTTGCCATTAGTGTGCTGATTATTTGTCTTCATAATTCGTTGAGTTATAATTGTGGCGCATGCTTGTTGCTAGCCTTTCCTATACCAATTAAATAGTCTTAGCTGCGGAGAATCAACATTTATGCATTTATGCATTTAGTTTGATGCTTCTGGTAATAACTGTGCATAGCTTTGAAAAGGCAATTCATTCAATACAATTAAACAATAATTGATTGCGCGGGCGGTGGTAACAATTCTATAAATCAAGTTTGCGAGATGGAAGTAAATACCAATCAACCAGTCGTAGAACAACATAGCAAAACTACCGCCAGTCGCACGCACTGACGCGTTTCGAACTTCCTTGATCATCTTCAGAGTATGACGGCAAACTGACTAGAGAGGATCAAACCGCATTGAATATATATCGAAAGCAAAATTAGATATGCGTCTCTCACCTCTAGTAGACGTACTGTTCAGAATTTGCCGCGAATAATGCTCGAACCTGGGCACGTCTTCTTCGTACTCTGTTGCTTTAACCACTGAGTTTCAAATAAGGATGGAACCTGTCTACTGGATGAATTGCCGTATCAAAACTATATAATTATTTTTTTATACTGACAAATATACGTACATAAAGGGACAGGTGTGTTTAGCAATTTCGCAATCTGGAGTATAGTAAATACTATCACCGCCCGCGCAACCAATGTTTGTTTAAGCTTTTTCTAAGTTATGTCTAATTTGCGTTCTTTCACTTTATCCATTATAAATTTTCTCCTTGCTATTTAATAGAATAGCCTTGGCCATTCCTTACTTCTCCCTGTGAAATCATAATCTGCCCTAATGCTCTAATTCATTAAAAATTATGAAAATTATTATAGTAAATTTGAGCTGTAAAATACAGAATTCATGTAAAAATATATTTAAATATAATTGAACGAACATTGGTTGGGCGGTCAGTGATAAAAATTACTTTTATTCAATGTTGTGATCTTGATATAAACATTTGACCAATTATGTAAATACATTTTTTTGATTAGACTAAGTATTGTGTGTTGTGAAAAAGGCAATTCACCCAGTAGTAGCGGCAGGGTGGTTCAGTTGTTATAGCATCAGATTCCGAAGCAGACCTGCCGTGGTTTGAGCCTTGTCAGCGGCAAATTCCGACAGTACGTGATGAGTTCCAAATAAGGACGAAACCTATTTACTGGATAGATTGCCTTTTATACACTATTCAATACTTCGTTTATTCTGAAAAATGTATCTACATAATGGGTCAAGTGTTTATATTAAGATATCAACCTTGAGTAAAAGCATTTTGTCTTTTCCCTGCTGCTACCGCAATACGCCTCCTCTTTTGATTTCTTGCTTTGACAGAAACCAGGTAATCAGCTTTTTTGGAGTGTGCTTTCTGAACATTCTATCTCTGGCCAAAGGATCATTGACTGCACATGTGGTGATGACAATTAATTAGTCAATGTTGCTAGGTGTTTGTACTATAATAACAATTTGCTGGCGACAAGTGGGAACTTGTGGTCTAAAGAGATTTCACTTAAGCTCCGCTTTAAAAGGAAACTAACGAAAAATATACATTATAATGTAACTGTAGTGCGTTAAATACGCTGCAGGGATGGTGTATTGCATACTATCCAAGATTCCAAATCAAATGTGCCTGGTATCAAGTCCCGTCCGTTGAAGAGAAATTCTGGAAAGTTATATATATATATATATATATATATATATATATATATATATATATTCTTTATTATGTCCATTGTCTTCGAATATTATACATTATATTTCTAATTAGGAAGAGAAACACATTAATAACAAAGTGGATAATGGCCATTTATTTCGAGAATAATAAACTACGATCTACAATCTTTCATTTATATACATTCTGGGTTTATATTTGAATATGTGGGTGGTAACAAATATGACTCGGTTTACTTTTTCTTGTTTTGGCTGATTGGTAAGTGCGTATTCGTTAGAAGTAAAACCGAGTCAGATTTGTTGCCACCACCATTATCAATTGAAAACCCGAATGTATATAAATGAAAGATTGTAGAGCGACGTTTAGTAATCTCGAAATAAATGGCCTTTATCCACTTTGTTATTAATGTGTTTTTTCTTCCTAATTCGAAATATACTCTGTAATATTTGAAAGCAATGGACATTATATATATATAAAGCCCATTTTATCATACGTAATATATGTCAAATAATTTGTTTAATCATAAAAATTACTATGATTAAACTTAATTACACAAAAAAATAAATTCCATACTTATTTTACATGGTTTTCTTAATGAATTAATGAATGTGTGTTGGGATTGCACCATACGTCATTGATGTGCGTGGTTTTCCGATTCTGAGTGAGTATGTTTTTGTTATTTGTTGTCACGTTCAATGTCATGTGAAATTGTTCAAATATAACCATAAGGATAAGCGAAAGACAGCACGAACGGAAAATATAACTTCACGCACATTTAAACAATAATTGATTGCGCGGGTGGTGGTAAAATTTCTTTAAATCAAGTTTGCGAGCTTTTAGTAAACACCAATACCATTTTATTTAACCAGTCGTCGACTGGCGGTAGTTTTGTTATGCTGTTTACGCACATTTGTTTCTCGCTTCAGTAGGAGCCGTTATTACGACTTTTACCCACTATATGTATTTTGATTTGGGAAAATAGGACTGTAAAATCTCATATACGAATGTATAAACCTGCAGTTGTGAAGCAAACTTCATACAAAGTCTTCGACAATGCGACTTCAAAACTAAATCATTGTGTGTAATATATATACCAAGTTTGTAAAATGTGCAAGCGTTTTAGCTATTGTGTCAGTACCCGAGATCAACTTTCTGGTACTGAAAATGTTTACGGTACCAAGATTATGGTTGCTCAGTCGATACATAATACCAACTCAAGGGATTTAAATATATGATTATGTTCACCAAAATTGAGAATTACAGCTATTACTGAACACATGTTATGCCAGCCAATCCACACCCTCTGGCCTTGATTAATATCAGTTATCATATTTCGCGGTAATTATGGCATCATTCAATTAAATATATAACAGTTAGATACTGTTTTTGATTGTATAGTCCTATTTTCCCATATTCCTCACCCAATGGACGTAATATCGGCTCCTAATGGTTAGTTGCCAGTACGCAAGATAGGAATGTGCATGAGATTATACATTACGTTCATGCTGTCTTTCAGGTCATATTTAAACTAATTTGTTACTAGGGGCGCAACACCTCATACGCAATCGCATATATATATTAGTTCTCCGCCACAAACAATATCTATCTGGATTTGTGTTTTGTTTGAACAGATTGCTTATCTAGTCAGTTTGAGGGAAATTTGTACGACTTTAATGTCGTGAAAATTAAGTTACTAGTTTGTTTAGTTAGATTATACATTGCACGACCTCGTGTGTTTTGATGTAAATCGTACGGATTATGTTATTTTCAAGCTAGAAGTCTTACTTTACTGCACGGCACATCAATTTGTTACCTTTTGTTCTGAAAATAGGACTTGGCTTCTGTCAATGCTGTTCGTCTTTTTACATTAGGTGACATATGTTAAGATTTTGTTCAATGAATATATTAATGTTTTTGGTCACTATATTGTGACGAAAGATTATTTCAACAAATCTAATTAGTTTCGCGTATTCAATAAGTTTGCTTCCTTCTTAATAGAGGATTACTGATATATATATATATATATATATATATATATATATATATATATATATATATATAATGGAAGTAGTGCAATATAAATCCATTTTAAAAAATACTTGAGTATTTGAATTAAGAGGAATAATAATGAGATATATGTTAACTGATTTGGACTACAATATTAACTGAATAAATATTAAAAAAATAATGAGGCCTTCAGGGATACAGTAGTAAATGAATTAAAGGTGTGAAGCATTTTAGATGAATTCAGTTCTTATTATTTGATTGGCCTTGTCATCAAAGAAATAAACTCGCTTTTATTGTGTTGGTGGAATGGCTTCCAGCAGCGATAATGACCTGCAGTGTCTGTCTATTAGTAAAGAGTAAATTATGTTCCGCTAAATAAATATTGTACGAGACTGAGAATATGAAGATTAATATTCATGAAACTGCCTATAGTCATTTATTTTAGGATCAGACTACGATTTAAACAATTAATAAACTTATTTTCTTTAGGTAAAATTTGCGGACTTGCGATAAACATAAATACAAACTTATTTAACCAGTTATATAGCGTAAATTTGGGTTGGTGTTTATCGCAATTCCACAAAATTGATTTGAAAAATCTTTATCACTCGAACAAAATAAATGAGTTAAATACTGTTTATTGCGGAGAATTAATATATGTGCAACTATGTATTAAGTGTTGCGAACCTAGTAAAAATTTAGTTCAGTTGTGACCAGAAGGATAAACAAAGGACAGCATGAACGGAAAATATAATCTCATGTACATTCGTTTCGTGCTTACTGGCAACTCATCAGTAGGAGCCGGTATTACGCATTTTAACCACTATATATTTGGGTGAGGTGTGTGGGATTATAGGACGGTACAATCTCCTAGACGTACCATGTACCGATTCGGCAACCATAGTGTTAGTACCATGTAATTTTTGGTACTATAATTTTGGTATCGGTTACTGACACAATATTTCACATTCTTCGACCAAATATATAGTGGTTAAAGGGCTTAATACCGGCTCCTACTGATGAGTCGTCAGTAAGCACGAAATGAATGTGCATGAGATTATACTTTCCGTTCATGCTGCTTTTGGTTTATCCTTCTGTCAACTGAACTAATTTGTTACTAGCCTCACAACACCTAATACATACTTACAATAGCCATAGTGTTAGTATCTTTTACAGACTCGGTATATATATTATATAGTGTGAGTTAGCGTGGAAGTCGCATTTTCGAGACTTTATATGATGTTAGCTTCACTTCTGCAGGTTTACACATTCGTCTAGGAGATTGTACCGTCCTATTATCCCACATTCCTCACCCAAATATATAGTGGTTAAATGGCGTAGTATCGGCTCCTACTGATGAGTCGCCAGTAAGCACGAATCGAATGTGCATGAGATTATACTTTTCGTTGATGCTGTCTTTGGTTTCTCCTTCTGGTCACAACTGACATAATTTGTTACTAGGTTCACAACAATAAATGAGTGTTTAGTTGACTTAGGTGGTTAATTGAACAGTTGGCAGTTCAAGCCACACTGCGTTGTCTTGCTCGCCGTATAAAATTTATAATTCATTGGAAAACCAAAGGGATTAATTATTTTTGATCGCTGATTGGTTTATATTTTTTTGCTGGTCTATCTATCTATAATGACTATGAATGGTACAATAGAAAATACGGGATTGGCATGCTTTTCAATGAAAAATTTTGCGATTGCAAACTTTATAAAAAATCAGTCTCGTTGTATTTAGCCAGTGGCAAGTAATAAAAAGAAAAATTACCATTATCTTCACAGACTAATGTTAGCTTTGCTATTTTCTGCGACTGATTAAATAAACTTAAATTGTTCTCTATCTTAAGTTCACAAACTAGATTTGAGGAAAGAGTGGCATGTTCTGTCCTCTTAAACTAAAAGTAATTGTTACTTAGGAATAATAAAGAGATTACCGCGCTGACATATATGCTAATGGAGCAGGAAATAATGTTCGGCAAAATAATAAAACAAATATACAAGGGAATTTGAAAAATGATTGACATATCAGCATGTGTTACTGCTTTCATACAGTGCGTTTAATATGACTGGCGAGTGATTGATGAATCATTTACTGATTCGTTTGTCTGAATATATTTCGAAATAATCCCCCGTTGTTGTTACCACGACCAGGTGATATGTCGAAAACTTCATTTTGAATTCAATAGACTTTGTGCCTGTATGCAGTGCGTGATGATTCATTGGTAAGATTAGGTGACAGGAAAGCAAATTATTTGTATTGTTGTGACATTTCTGAGTGAAATTTTTGTTTCACCAATATTTTTCCTTAAAAATCAAGTTTTTTACGAAATTCAGATGTCTAAATTTTGATATCTTATTGTCATGACATGAAAAACGGATATTTTACAATGAAGCATGTCAGTGAGTTTTTTAAAACAATACTTAATGCTCTTCGATAAATGTTGCGAATGATAGTGCGTCCAGGCATTACATTTTTAACTTAACATGTATCTGTTTATTTTCTTTGCTAGCAAAATTAGGCAGACAGTGCGTTTTTATGCATTTATGTTTGACTTTCATGATTCTCAGGTTAAAACTTTGTATTTTGGATCCATCCAGTACGTACCAATCTCGTACTACCGGAGCGATAACAAGATCACGATAACGCAATGATACACAGTTGGTAAAATTTTAAGGCAATTTGTACAATTTCGAGAATTGTGCCACCGGGAAATGAGTATTACGCACATTTAGTGCATTAGAGCAACTGTGTATGGCTCAACGAAGTTATATGGCTGATTACATAAACTGAAATAGTAATAAGATAATTACCACCGCATCAACACTCATATAGACTAACCCATATTGTCGCTTATAGATGGATATATAGAATTGTGTATTAGGTGTTGCGCACCTAGTAACAGATTAATTTGAATAAGCCCGGACGGATATGCTAAATTCAGTGTGAACAAAAGATATAATCTAATGTACATAGGGGATTCGTACTTACTAGCGACTTATAAATAGGTTAAGGTATTACGCCCTATAACCATTGTATATTCGGTCTATATATATGGGACTGGTGGATAGTACATTCTCCTATACGAATGTGTAAACAAGCAGTAGTAGAGGTAACTTCGAAAATGCGACTTCAAAGGCAACTCACCATATATAGTATATGCAGCGGCTGTAAATGGTACCGACACAATTGCTTGCTGGATAGGTTAAATTTCACCAAAATTGCGAATTAATACTTATGAATGCATGCTACTTCCGCAGATCTATACATTCTGGCCTTGATCGCCCTCAGTTATTACATTTCGCGGTAATTATTTCATCATTAAATTAAATATATAAGAGTTAGATGATGGTTGCTTCGGAGAACTAATATATATGCAATTGTGTATTATGTGTTGCGCACTTAGTAATAAATTAATTCGAATAGGACTGGAAAGGAAAATCAAATTCAGCATTAACGGGAGGTATAATCTCATGTGAACACTCGTTTCGTGCTATTGGGGTACTCATTCTTAAAAGCCAGTATTACGCCCCATACCAACTATATATTTGACTGAGGAATGTGGGACAATTTGACGCTACAATCTCCTATATGAACGTTTGTACCGGCAATAGTTGGGTTAACTTCACACAAACTCTTCGAAAATGCGACTTCAAAGCGAACGCACTATATTAAATATGTGTTAACCTGTAAATGGTAACAACAATTTGGCTTTGAGAATTGGCTAATTTTCACCAAAATTGCAAATAGAGAAACGATTATGAACAGTCGCTACTCCTGAAGTCTTATACTCTGGCCTCGATTTATATCAGTCATTAAATTTCTTGATGATCACTACATTATTCCATGACAAGTGGATTTATTTATTCTTTTTGCGGATAAATAATATGTGCGATAGTTAATTCTGTTTTGCCTGCTGAGTAACGCTCATTATATTTTCACTGCAATGTGGCGTTAGGATAGTTTTTCTGTCACTATCAGTACGCTTATGGCTAGTGCCTCAATTTGTCTCTGACATCCAAAACCGAGCTCCAGGCACCCATGCGGAGTGAGTGTTTGTACTTACAGACGGGGTTAAGGCGGTTCCTGGTGCCATTAACCATGATTACTATACAAAAAAGATGGTTCACGACAGTCTTGGTTCGCAGGTCGCTTAGCGCAAGATTAGTCTGATTCAGAACAATCCATCTCCGCTTTGGATGTACGACGCAGATTTATTTGAAAAGATACCCGATTTGGCATTTGGCCTTTAGCAGGTTTTTGATATCTTAGAATATATCGTACCATGATTCGTAAGCTTAGCAAGGGGTTTACTGCCAGCCCCGCAAATGATGTTGAACAACGATGGTTTAATGTCGTTTTTTAATTGGAAAATTCATGAAATCATTAAAGCTTATTCGAATTGTAAACGCAGATTCGGAATATTGACAGTGGGCATTCTGTCAATAAGTACGGGCTCCATATGTTTCTCAATCCCAAATTTTTAACAACTTCCAAAATTTCTTCAATACGCTGCATTTATCAAACTGCGTGATTGGCGTTAAAGTGACCCTTACGAAATTATTACGAGTTTGGTATCGAAAATCTTACTGTTGGGTGAGCATAAGTTCCCATAAATATGTCAAAACGCTGCCGGAGCCGATGGCCTCTCTTATGATTTGATTAACTATATATATATATATATATATATATATATATATATATATATATATATATATATATATATTGATTTGAAGACTAAGAGAAGGATGTTGATTATATATATTTAGTCATTGTTAACTGAACATGGCAATAGTTATCAAAGTCAATTCTCCAGTAGATTGGTTTCGACCTTTTTGAAAATCTTGATTCACTGCTCACAATTTTCGACAGACTGGTCACGAACTGGGCACATCGGTCGAGTTCCATGCAATTCTACGTCTTATACCTATTATGGACGTCATAAGCTAGCATGTATTTTTTAAATTTTGTTGAAGTGTATTTTTAAGTTTGCTATATTTTATACGATGAACTGTTTAAATTATACCAAAAACACTGGTATGTGATGTTTATGGGTATTTTTATTATCAACAAATTAATATGCTTGAGATTTGTCACCTGCACTGCCTAATTTATCTATATATCATACTCTTTCTATATCTTTGTCGCTGATGTAATAATTGCCGTTACCATTTTTGTTCATATATATATGCGTGTGCGTGTCTTCGTAAGTAGGTTGCACAAATCATGCTTAGATTTAGTTTGTGTATTTATTATTTCAACGATGCACTTGTTTAACGCAAATTATTGGCGGATCAATCAATCGCATAGGAAGCAGCTATTTTTTATTGACTGCGTGTATAAAGACCTAGTTTTAGAAACGGTCCATATTTCAGACTGGATTCATCTTTATTGGGCTGGAAAAAAATTGGTTTAGAGGACGTTTCAGTTGTGAAAACTAAGATAATTTATGGCATGAGTCCTGCATATGTCTTTACTTATTCCGTTTTAAATCGACAATTTTCGCATTTAAGCTGTGTAGACACCCAAATGCACTCATCGGTATAATAAGGACGACAATACGTCGTATAAACATGTCTTACCATTATTTCTTGTTTGAAATGCATCTATTTTGATTTTACGTAGCTGTGCCACTTTTACTGATTTGGCTGACCATTTTAAATGCGCGATAGTTGTCTAGTTGTGCGTTACTCTCAAGCGGTCACTACAGGCTTTGCTTTGCTTTTGCGGATTTACTCAGCAAAGATAATTTATTCCGGTCATGGTAATACTAACGTACTCGTGTCACATACTCTCAACTTTAACTGTTTAATTATCCTTTCACTTGATTTTTCTTTCAATGGGCCTAAGACCACATATGAAAAGAGCTCTCTCGTTGTTACACTTTATCTCTCTCTGCCTCTCACTCTCTCTCTCTCTCTGTGGGTGTGTGTATATATATTAATACTTTTCGCATTTTCCTGTTTTGTTTTACATGATTTGGTTTGGCAGTCATAGAATATATTGTTATAGTGCTGGTGTTAATGCTTATAATAGAAATAATTTAAATTTATTATACATTTGGTTATCGGTTTTATTATCATTTTAAGGCTACGTGCTGGTAGTTGTGGTTTTTATATTGAAATTGTTGTTAAATTTAAAATGTTTCAACACTTGGCTTTTGACCATACACTTTCTTTTGGCCCGTTCTATCAGCCACACCTTTATATGTTGTGTTTATTAGTTGTCAAGATCTTCTACAGACCACTCGATATAAGAATAATTAGATTTTCTATATAACTGTATTGTCAAGGGCCAGAGTTTACATTACCATGTTCTACATTCCAACATTAGCATGAGCTAAACACACAAGGAATACTTTTTAAAAAGATGTTTGGTGCATATGTACATGCTAAATTCAAACATACACACACACACACACACACACATATATATATATATATATATATATATATATATATATATATATATATATATATATAACTATTACGGCTGAATTTTATTACAAATACTTTTTCAGTATAAGTATACTTTCAATGAAAAGCACTTCCCTAGACGACATCGTGTCTATTATAAAATTATAGAAGATTAATGGTTATTAGATTCCATCCTACCTGGGTAAAGTTGGAAAATTTAAGTGTAGCTAATTCCTATTTGTTATTTTGCAAGATTGATGCTTATTTAAAGATAGGAAAATGTGATTTAATTAAACTTTAAATTTCTTTGTTGTAAAATTGTAATTGATACATGGAATGAATGATTTTTGTGGTATTATTTGTTACATGGTGCAATTGAACAAGAATAACTTTCTACGGAAGATAGGTGCAATTTCCTTGTGAAATGTCACAACATTAAACGATAGCGGACCAGGAAAACACCTCATCCTCATTTTATTGAATAAATCAGTTACTATCGTCTCGGTGAAAATGATATTGCCAATGATATGGCCAATCACGAAGTATTACCACATAATCTAATTGTCATTATATTAGCTGTGACATTATAGAAGTTATTATACTACCGTTACCTTGTTAAATTATGTCTTATTGTGGCCACAATAATGCTGTTCAGATTGGAAAAAGTTTTCAGTGACTGGCTTGCTGACACCGAAAATATTGACAATGCCGTACCATTAGCGTTTAAAAATGGAGTGCTATTGAAAGCCTTTATTATCTCAGAAGTGCCAAGCCACTAATGGATGAATTGCCTTTTCTACACTATATACAATTCTTAGTTTATACTGACATATGTAAGTAATTAATGGGCCAGGTGTTTATATCAAGACCGCAACCTTGATTATAATAATCACTAATGTGAATATTGGCAATTTTGATTCAAAGCCATCTCGGCATGTTGGTGACGATGCACTATTTGGCTTTTGTCAAACCAAAGTGGAGGGACCTCTCAATTTCTGTAACTACCACATGCTAGATTGTTGTTCAATAATTTGTTCATTGTTTCTGTAGTCCATTGACGCATGAGAGGTTTTTGACTGTATTTGCTGGTGCTCGGACTGATTTTCATATCTGCGCCATTTAGCTTTATCGGACTGCTCTTTGTTATACTTTTACTGGTGCATCTGGAAACGGCGATTGCTTCCTGTAGACAACTTTTTAAATGGCGATTTAGATGAATTTATAGATCCATGAGAGAATTTTTCTCTTTGTTTGTTAGCAGTTAGCAGTTTTTCGTGAAATGGACTATTCAGATTCCGCACACCATAATCTCATTAAATGTGAGCCAGACGAGAGATTAGAAGTTTCGCAGGACACATGGTGCAGCTGAGAGGCCTTAATATTTGTGAGGTTCAGGTTTCGGCTCTAATAAAACCGACTAAGCGGAAGACGCAGATCTCATTTTCTGTACGTATGTATACATTGATATTAATCTTTTAACAAAAATGTTGTTTCTGATTCATTAGCATGGTTTTGCGCCGTATGTCATGATATGCCCATACCTTAATTATATGCAACAAATGTGGAAAAAAGGTGAGGCATCTCTTTAATTGGTAAAATTAGCGCCGATCAAGGTAAATAAGATAAATAATTTATAATATTCCGAATATATAAAATAAACAATTAAACAATCATTGATTTCGCGGGTGGTGATAAAAATTCTTTAAATCAAGTATGTAAGTTTTATCTAAACACCAATGCCTTTGTATTTAACTCACATTTGGTAGTTTTGCTATGTTGTTAGACTGGTTGAATACAATGCAATTGGTATTTATATCTAGTTTATAACTCGGTTTATAAAATATAATGTCTAGTTATATATTCCTTGTTGAGGTTAGCTAATATACATGCAGTTGTTTATTAGATATTGCGTACCTAAGGAAAAAATCGTTCAAGAAACAAATGTCCACACGGGAGCATGCATTTCGTTCATGTTAATTTTGGTTTATCATTTTTTGTCCTATTTGAACTAATTTTTTACTGGGTGCGTAACATATATATAATAGCTTCCACAAAAAACAGTACCTTTCTGTTATATGTTTAATTGAGTGATGCCATGATTACCGCGAAAAGAGATAACTGATATCGATCAAAGCCAGAGTGTATGTCTTTTTTGTAGTGGCAGGTGTTCAGAAGTAGTTGTAATTCTCAGTTTTAATGAAATTTTGCACACACTGAAATCCATTGTGTTAGTACTATGTACAGACTCGGCAGACATAGTTTTGGTATTATATACTGACTTGGCAACCGAAGTGTTCGTACCTTTTACAGGCTTGGTACATATTATATATAGTGAATTGGCTTTCAAGTCTAATTGTCGTAGACTTTATATGAAGTTAACTTTGTTACTACTTGAATGAACATTCTTTTAGAAGATTTTATTGTCCACATCTTTCACATTTATTGATCAATTATATAGCGGGCATAGGACATAGTAACTGCTCCAACTGATGAGTCACATGTAAGAACGTAGCGTATGTGCACATGAAGTTATACATTTCGTCCATACTGACTACGGTTTATGCGTCTGGTCCTATTTTAATTTATTTGTTATTAGGTTCGCAATACCTAATTAAATATTTAAAATAGGTAGCAGTTTATTATGAAAAGAGCGTAAATGATGTATTAGGAGTAGAAACGACGGAATTAATAATTATGCTTCCTTTATATGATGTTTAGGCAACTAGCTTTAAAATTGATTGGCAGGAAGAACAGTTTATCAGTTGTATACACTCGACTGATGTCTATCTTAATTTTTCTGGATTTGACTACCTATTACAATTATTACATTAATTTCTTCCTAGCATTATATGCTGATTTAACAAAAATATATTCTACTGGTAATAAATTAAAAATGTCTCATTGATTTTGTCTGTCAGCTTACCTTTATAATGATTTAATTTTCCTACGTTTACATTATGCTTACTGTGTGCTCGATACACAATAAAATCCGGGCAGGTTCAGATATTTTAGTGTATTTGGAATTTTGTATCTGTCTAGATGCCACTTAAGCTTCACTTGAAGGAAGGTTTAATAAAAAATGCAGGTAGTAGTATATAGCTAAAAATTGTGTGTAGCGTGTGGAAGAGGGGCTCAGTGGGCAGATTTACAGATTCCGAAGCAAATTTGCTCAGATTCGAGCCCTATTCGTAGCAAATTCTGTACTGTACATGACGACTTCGTAATAAGGAGGAAATTAGTCCTCTGGATGAATTGCTTTTTCTACATTATATGATGTTTAATTTGTGCTGAGAAATGTAAACAATGAAATTGGTGCTTATACGAAGCTTGAAACCTTGATTTAAATAACTGTTAACACCGCCGTCGCAATCAATGATCGTTTTATTTTAGTGTAGTGGGTGAAGCGGGAATTTAGCCCAGTCTCCCTTTAGACAATTCTTTTTTCCTGTTCGCTTTAGTTTTTCAATCTGTTTATGAAATTAGGATATTTTGGCGACGCTCTCTGCCAATTGATCATTCAAAACATGTGGAAAGTCGGAATTCGGTAATAAAGCTAAATTACGGAATTTTATTCGTGAACTAATTCGACTGGAATTATATGGTCCTTCATTTTCATTCTTCACTACAACAATGCGTATTGGCTACTCTAATTTATTATAAATTATTAATAAATAAGATATAACTATTCCATAATTTTCATATTTTAATAAAAATAATAAATTCCTAGATTATCTGAACTGTTACAATTAGTAAGCCCAAACGTGCATGTCGTTCCACATGAACTCTCTACTTAATTGGATGTTTGGTTCCATCGACAATAAAACAACGTTCGATATATTAAATAATCCATTAAATGAAGTTTGCGAGCTTGATATAAATATCAATCCAATTAATATTTAACCAGTCACGGAACATAGCTGAACAACTGTCAATCACACGTACTGACGCGAATGGACATATCATAATCATCATCAAAGCACGACGGCAAGCTGACGGCAATGCCTGTATAATCCGATCGAAATTTGACATGCGGCTCCTACTCCTGTGTGCTTGTGCCACATTTACATGACTGACGGTAGTTTTGCTATTTTGTGCGGTTGGTGACATCCAAAGGGATTAGTGTTCATTTCAAGCTTGCAAACTTGATTTAAATAATTGTTGTCACCACCCACGCAATCAATGATTTTTTAATTGTATAACTTATATGCATGTGGCGAAATCTGCGGAAAGTTAATGAACGTGACTGCATAGTAATGCTGCAGTGGACATATCCGGTCAAATATAACGTACGCGAGACTACTAGAGGTGACAGCGGCATATGTAATTTTTCCTTTTATAAATATGCATTGCAGATTGATCCTCGCTAGTCAGTTTACCGTAGTCCTCTGATGATGATTATGAAAGGTCGAAACGTATCAGTACATGTGACTTACGATAGTTTTTCTGTTGTTTGACGACTGGTTAAATACTATGGAATTGGTGCTTATATTAAGCTCGCAAACTTGGTTTAAGAATTGTTATCAAAACCCGTGCAATCTATGATTTTTCAACAAATCGTCATTCACTTTGCAGCGAAGGCCTCCGTAGATGTTCAACTTATTGAGCATATCGAATTTGTGCTATCACTAGCTGTGCTGTTGTATCCTGGTTTAAAAATTAGACAACAAGTTTAGCGGGAAATGTGTAATTAGTCTATATAAGCGGATTCTGGCGTTCATTCCAGCCACCATTTCTTGATCAGCTCAATGTAAATGCGTTCGATTAACAGTTACATATTATTTATATGCTTCCGAATACCGTCATTCTAGCTTTTCGGTTCAAATTTCAGAAGCCGTTTCTCACCGAAGTTTGGTCATGAATATATTTATTTTTAAATTCTAGATTGCTAAGAACTAACGTTTTTGCGGTTTAATATAAGATGTGGCCATGGTCGGCCTGATCAGAAGGCCCTACTTCCCTGTTCGTATAAGATTTTTGCGTATTTGTGGCTCATTGGTACATCCGGTACTACAACCCAAACTCACCATATGTGTGATTAAATAATGACGGTCAATTGGAAATTGAAATCTCCTAGACATAGCCATATAGAAACGGTAGTCAAGTTAATTTCTCATAAATTCTCTAGAAATGCGACTTTTGCGCCAACTAACTATTTAAAATAGATATCAAATCTGTCAGAAGTATCGACACTTTGATTTTGTGGATGGGCTAAATTTCACTAAAATTGAACATAGCAAAAAATCTAATCACAGGTCAATCGAACAAACCCTCCTAATCTAACCTTGATCGACATCAGCCATCACATTTTCTTAGTAATCGTGACATCGTCCAATGATACATCTGCTATTTATATATTCTTGATGACGTTGAATTATTATTTGTGTAATTTTACAAGTTCTTCCACTTATAACTAGAAGTCGATGCAGAAATTAGCGTGTTTAAGAGGTGACATTTCATGCACACCTGCGCTTTGTGCTTATTGGCGACTCAGCAAAAGAGGCTGGTACTACGCCTCGAACCCTTTGGATGCTTGTTAGAAAAGAGGTTGCTGGTTAGTGGAACTGAAGTTAACCTTAGGCTACAAAAATGGCGGGTGAAACAATTTGTTTTATGTCTGCTTAATGTCCAAAATATAGATTTATAATTTTTTTATTAGAACCAGCGCTAACGACGAACCACTATGAAATACTGCTTCAAATATTTTCTCTCTTTTAATGAACCATAGAATGGTTAATGCTTTCTTCCTTAAGGCTTGTAATTCTGTCTGCGTTTATAGAAGTCAAACCTCCCAACTAAAGGATTGTTTATAAATGTGCAATTTTTGTTGTCTAACTTTTGTGTGTGCGTGTGTGAATTTGTCGACACAGGTGTGCGCCGTGCTTGTGCAATGCGCATACATTTACTAGCTTAATACCAATCTTTATCGATCGCAGCTTACAAGTGATAAACTTATGGCTGGAGTAGGCAGTTAATCGGCTATAAACAAGTTTTTGGTAAAAAATATTGTTAATTTATAGCGGGGCTGAGTGGGTAATGTTTTGACGCCTTGTAGGTTCCATGTGTGTGTTATTGTAAGCAGACAAGCTTGTGATTTGGCTATATCGCAGTGAACACGAAACACTCATTTTATGTTCGCCATGGCGAAACACTTCCAATTCAATTTGTATGTTCTATTTGAAGACGTTTGTATTTTTCATTTTAACTAGTTAGTTCATTACTCCATATTGCGTTGCAGTAACTGTTTGTTCATTTTTACATTCTCACCATTTTCTATGACCATCGAATACTTGGTGTCGTAGCTAACTAATTATTTGCCTGTTTTATTTGATTATGTTGAAAGCTGTTGATGATGATAATAGAAATAGTAATGACAATGATAGCGAGATGCGTTAAAATGAACTGACACTTAGTTTTCATGGTTCATATTTACTTATTTTTTGCTGCGAAGATACAAATGATCAATATAGGATAATGAATATAGACAAAATTGAGTATCAATAAAATGTTTAAATCCAATTGTGTATTTCTTTGTGGATCGTATTTTTGTCCCACTATTTGATCAATTGTACAGCGGGTTTTCTCGTGGGCTGTCAGATAGTACAAAACGTGATGTCAAAAGCATTGAGCTATCTATTCATGATGTGATCTGTACGTACTCTTGATCTTACATGAAAATATTTACAATTCAGATGGCTATATTTTATTTCTATAACTTTAATCGAGGTGCAATGCTGATATAAAAACTCGAACTATTATGTACATACATTTGTCATTATAGAGTAAACACTGTATAGTGTAGAAAAGGAAGTTCATTCAGTGGATTGTCTTCGTCCTTATAGGGAATTCATCACGTACTGTATAGTATTTGCCGTGGACAGTGCTCGAACCTGGGCATGAGTGCTTCGGAATCTGGTGCTCTAGCCATTGAGCCACCCCATTGTATACTAAATACTATTTTCAGCTATATATAACCGCATGCTTCCTGGTTAGCCTTTCCTTTATTTGAAGCCATTATGGCAGGGTGGCTCAGTGGTTAGAGAAAAGTTCTAAAGCAGACTTGCTCAAGTTCGAGCCCTGTCCACGGCAAATTTTGGAAAGTTCGTTCCCAACGAGGACGAAACGTGTCTACTGGATGAATTTCTTTTTCCACAATATGCAATTATTAGTTTATACTGACAAATCTATGTCAATAATGGGTCAGATTTTTATGTGAAGTTTGCAACCTTGATTTAATCAATTGTTTTCAACGTCCGCGCTTTCAATGTTCGTTTAATTATACGTTATTTCTGTACCTATTTGTGATTGTGATAGGATCCACAATAAATGTGCGAGATCGTTACCATGAACAGTTAGATTCTTGAAGTCTTATTTTTATATATTGGTACTCACGTTAGATTATACAGCTATTGCGAACTGTATTTGTAGAATTTATTTTCTAAACACTTTTGTCGTGAATCCAAATATTGATGTTTCATATTATGTACTTGTCAAAAAATTAAAATGTTTACGTCTGTCGAATGTCATTATTATGCAATTTTTGGACTGTTATTACATTTTGTCAAGATTTCATTGCGAAATATTGATTGTATCCACTCTTCAGTGCTTCAATGTCTATTTTAATGGAATATTTCAGTACTAAATTATTGCAGTGCAATTAACGACACCGTTAACAAATCACGAATTATCGTACATTAAATCGTGATATTTTCGTGCTGCTAGGTTGAGATTAGGTTTTAGCTGAATCGAGAACAACAACACAATGAAAGTTCCTAAAATAAAATGTTTTCTGAAATAAAACCGTCTGGATCAGGTTCTGACTGATTAAAAACCGCTAAAACGAAAGCTAATGCTTCCACTACTGTGTTTGGTGTACAATATTTAGGTGTTTGTAATGAAAATGAAATTGACATTGATGTGATAATGTTAGTAACGAAGTTGATGATGCTGCTGCTGATGATCATATTATATTATATACGGTTTTTATGTGGAAAAGAAAGACAATTGTTTCGATGCTAATATTTAATTTGCTTCTATTGCTTAAGATAAAGATGCTTGTTATTTTCATTGTCATAGATTTCATGTTGATGACTATGAAAATGATCATGATGTCAATGCTGTTAATGGGTGACGAGAATGATCGAGATGATTTTGATGACATGAATAATGATTTGTAGATGAGCTGATAAAAATAATTGTTTTTTGTTTATAACACGGATTTTTATGATGGTGGTAATTTTACTAATTATTTTAATGATAAGAATGAGGATGGTGGTAATGATTATGATGATCAAGAGGATGACAATGGTGATGGACGCCATGGTAATAATGATTAACAGGTTGATCAATTTGAATGTCATAATGTTGGCCGTTATGTTGATTATGATAATTTTAAATATGAGTATAATGATGATCATGATGGGTGTTGTGAGGGTGATGATAGTGGGGTTGGTGAATATTTATGCTAATATTATGGCGATGATGACGAAGATGATTTTATTGATCATAATAATGATATCTATGATGATGAAATATATGATAATAACGATTATGATTTTAATGACAGTGTTGATTCTGATGATGATTATTATTTTAATTGTAAAAGCAACACCAAGATATATGATTTTGTAGATAATGATAATGAAAATATTGATATTGAGAAATACAATAATAAGAACAGTGTTGATGACGGTATTTATAATAATTATTATTAACTTTACTATGGTGTTAATTGCGCTGATGGTAATCTAGATTGTAATAATGACGATAATGTTGATCATGAGTTTAAATCCTATGACTTTTAAGATAATGATGGTTACGCTGAGTTTCTTTTTGTGGAATTGGTGATGATGATGATTATGAAGCTCATGATGACATTTGTGATAATGGACTGCTTGTTCAAAACTTTTTCATTGAAAATAATAATGGTGATAAACAATAATGATTACAATGAGTTTAAAATCATTAGTATTGATTATGTTGATGAAGAAGGTTATTATTATGCGATGATTACGAAAAGACTTTAATGTTTATAATGCTAACAGCTATAATGATAATGCTAAATTAATATAAATTATAATTATTATCTACATGAATTTTATTGTGTTCATTTTTAATATGATCATAAAGCTGTTTTTAGTATTGTTGATTGTAATGCTAATTATCATTAAGATCTTCTTTAAGTTTAAGAGAATGATAATAATTATAAGAATGACAGTGCTACTAATAATAATGGTCAGAAATTTAATAATAAATATTTTAAAGATGGCTTGATACGGCTGTTGCCGATCATGTTTTATTTGTCGATAATGGCTAAAAATATAATACCGACGGTAAAAAAAACAATGTTAATATTTATATTAGTAATAATAATAATAACAATAGTAATAATAATAATGTTTAAGATGATTTTGTTGATGATGATGAGGATGGTGATGATGGTGATGATGATGATGATTATACTAACGATAGTGATGATTGTTATGAAGATGAGGATGCTTACAATCATGATGATGACGATGTTAATCATGACGATGCTGATTATGATGATGATGAAGATGATGTTGGTGCTGATGATAATGATGACTATGATTGTGAAGAAGATGATGATGGTGATAATGATAATAATGGTGGTGGTGATGATGTGCAGACTGAAATTTTCGTTAATTATATATATAATGAGGGGCTACATATGCTGAAGATGTTGAAATCGATTATCATTCAGATGATGAAGTTAGTATCTGCGATATTAATGTTAAAGTATATGTCATTAAAGTTTTTAGCTATTATGCATGTGCGGAAATGAGGACAGAGACATTTGGCGACAGTAATAATGGGAATTGAAGATTGATTATTATTATGATAGTTAATCTTGATTTTGTGCAATTGGATTGCTAATTTTATGCCTGCACTTTGTTTACATTTTTGGTTATGTTTGATAAAATTTGCGTGTTTGTTTAGTTGTGCTGCAGATATTTTTGTTGGGACATTCTTCCGTTTTGCAAATTTAGTAGGCCTTATGTAGTTTCTTTCTTTCTAGCTAATTCTAATCTCGTTATTGGGTAAGCGCTTCTATGTAGGCTGGAAATAATACTGTTCCGTATAGCATTTGTGAAAATTGATTTTTAGGTAAACAAAATTTCCCGCTACGATCACCGTTACGAAGCCAATATAAATCTGTCCAGCACCAGAAATTGATATGATTATGGACAAATGTATTTGCTAGAATCAATAAGTCAATGAATTGTGGTATTTTGACCACGCATACATGGATCATTGATCATAATTCTGTCAAGGGATTATGGTTCAATTGCGTTAACGACGGAAATAGTATGCTTTTAACAAACATGTTTCTTACTAGAGTTCAGAGCACTGTTGGATTCTCGTATGTCTCACTCTTCGTAGGTGGTCATTATAGAAAAACGGTAAAGCGACAGGATATATTAACAATATATCTAAGTCTTCGCCAGCTGCGTTGCTACTATTCTCTCGTGGACTTGCGTAAATCATGCTTGCGAGTGAGTTTAGCTGCACAGCTTTAATGCCGCCACGTAAAAATTCCAGTGTATTTTACCAAATTCAAATTAGATGTCATATATATATATATATATATATATATATATATATATATATATATATGTATATATATATATATATATATATATATATATATATATATATATATATATATATATATAATTAAGATGTTCATTGTACGGTCTGTAAAATTTGTGTATTTGTCTAAATGTAGAAAATCCCACGTATTGCATTCGATCACTTTTCTGATTTCATGAAATATTCATTATAATCATGGTTTCAGTCTTGATATAAGCACCTGACCCATTAATTACTTACATATGTCAGTATAAACTAAGAATTTTTTTAGTATAGAAAAGGCAATTCATACAGTAGACCGGTTTCGTTCTTATTCGCAACTCATCATTTATTGTACAGTATTTGCCGTGGACAGTGCTCGAACCTGCGCACGTCTGCTGCGAAATCTGGTGGTCTAACCACTGAGCCACTCTGCCGCACACTACACTCAATTTTCAGTTATATACTAACTAATGTAACTTGGTTAGTCTATTTTTCTTTTAGGTGGAGCTCATATGGCATCTATTTAGGCCCAATGTTCCTACTAACCATCCACAATGTGTCATTATTGAACAGATCCCACACTACAGGGGGAAGTGGTATTGAATAGTGGTGGTATTGTATAGTGTAGAATAGGCAATTCATCCAGTAGACCGGTTTCGTCCTTATTGAGAACTCATAATGTACTGGCTAGAATTTGCCGCGGACAATATATATATATATATATATATATATATATATATATATATATATATATATATATAGGAGGGTTTTATGGCGTCCCTTTACACAAAATTCCAACTAACCATCGCCAATCTTTCGTTAGAGAACAGCTACCACAGTACATGGGGATGTGTTTTTGAAATGAATATTTATAATATTAAACTAACATTGGTTGTATAGGGCTGTGATAACAATTACTTTAATCAAGGTTGCGACTTTTATATAAACACCTGACCTATTATGTACATACATTTGTTATTATAAACTAAGTATTGTATAGTGTAAAAAAAGGCAATAGATCTGTTTAGTCCTTATTGGGAACTCATCACGTACTGCCATGAATTTTCCGTGGATAAGGCACAAAGCTGAGCACATCTGCGTCAGAATCTGGTGTTTTAACCTTCGAGTTTCTTTGTTTCACACTGCACACAATTTTCAGTTATGTACCAACTAGTGTTACTCGGTTATCGTTTCTTTAGGTGGAGTCTATATGGAAACATTTAGACCTATAAATCCGACAACATTTTGTTGTGCTCAAATGTTGCGCGGTGCTGTCCTGTTTCGTGTGCGGGACAATTGAATCCTTTACATTTCCAGATGCATTGATTTTATTTGGCCTTGATTGATTGGTTCTCACTTGTTTCTTCCTGATTGAAGTCTTCAAAAGGCAGGAACAAGTGAGAACTAATCTATCAAGGCCGAAAATCGGTGCGACTGGAAATGTGAATGATTCAAGATTTTACCGACCCACGAGTGCCGCAATTGTCCCACACAAGGAAAGGGCGGACGAATAAAATTATTTATTCTATTGTATTTAGTAAATCCTGCTTTTGCATATTGAATGTGCCTGTTTGGTTAATTGATCAATTATTTATTGTGTGGATGTTGACGCGTATTGTTTTAATAAATTTTGTGGTCTTGAAATAAGTTCTATCCTTGTTTTGCTCGAAAACAAGTAGAAATAAAATAATAAATACAGGATTAGTGTTAATTTGTTGACAAAGCGTAGAGTTTAAAAAATTCGTCTGTGATAATGGTTCGCTTCCCGGAGACATTAATTCCTGAAAAGACAGCTACTTTTACTTTAGTCGCACTCTACGTTGCTCTTCTTGTTTTAGCAAATTGTTTGTAAGGTTTCGTTTTGGTCGGTTAAATAACCGTTTGCTGTTGACACTTGAAGTTAGTACGCCATCCGATTCTAAATGTTGAACGATGAAATTGTTAACTGGTGGTATATTTCGGATTCGATGTTAAAAGGTAAATGTAACAACTACGGATTCATTTCCCTTCATTTATAGGAGATTTTAAAATGGAAGAGCAAAGGTAAAAAGGTTTTTAACTGCGCTTCAATGGCTTCATGATTAGTGCGAATCAATAGGTAGTTGCTGCATTTTTGATTCTAATTAATCTCAAAACAACGACCTAGAGAACGAGAAGACCTATGAATTATTTTCTCCCTGCTATTTAAGGTGTGGCCTTGCTCAAAAATGTTTCTCTGGCCGGGGTTATTTGATCATTTTGTAATGCAAAATTCCTACGGTATATATTAAATATGCTTACATCTTTTCTTTTCGTGTACGTTTATTTTAGTTGGCTTGAATGCGACGTGTCTTCTAGCCGGTAGTGATTGTAAAGTGCAGGTCCTGTACCATCCCAGATTGCATCATTTACGCGCTTCTATTAATGATGGCTTACAACATTGTTTGGCTCATAATCAAAGCAAATCAGCAGCTAGATGTGTCGGACTCGTCTACCTGGGTCAAGTGGATGGTTGCGACATGGGCGAAGAAGTGGGAGCAAATGACGGAGGAAGCGCTGGTGTTAGCACGACTGGAGGAACCCCAACAACAGGATGTGCAGGTGGTTGGCAATTGGCAGATTCTGTGTTCACAGAAGAACAGCTGATGCACTGGTTGGATGCAGAGACATCAGAGGTGTGCTTCATAAGTTGCTCAAACTTTACTCTATTTATTTATTTATTTAAATCAAGGTTGTGCTTTTAATATAAACACATGATCCATTATGCAAATATATTTGCCAGAATAAACTAAGCCTTGTGTATAGTAGCAAAGGAAGTTATTCCAATAAACCGGTTTAGTCCATGTTGGGCACTCTTCAAATCCTGTCCAGAATTTTGCCGCGATCAAGGCTCAAACTCAGGCACTTTTACTTCAAAGTCTGTGACATTATTCACTGTGCCATTCACTACACACTAAACACAATTTTCATTTATATAATAACATAGGTTTTCGATTAATCCTTCCTCAAGTTTTAGCTTATGTGGCATCTCTCTAGACTTAAATTTCAAACTGGTCAAACTCAATCTGTCCTTATAGAAAAGGCAACACGTTACCACGTTAAGTGGTAATGAATTTAAGATTTATACAATTAAAAAATCATTGATTAAGCGGGTTGTGATAACACTTGTTTTAAATCAAGTTTGTGAAACATACAAAACACCACTCCAAATATATATATATATATATATATATATATATATATATATATATAATATTGACAAATGTATGTAAATAATGGGTCAGGTATTTGCATCAAAATCGCAACCTTGATTCAAGTAATTGTTATCACCGACCGCGCAAACAAAGTTCGTTTAACTATATATATTTGTCAGTATAAACTAAGCATTGTATAAGTTAGAAAAGGTAATTCATCAAGTGGACCAGTATCAACCTTTTTGGTAGCTATCTATGTACCGTCTAGAATTTGTCGCGGATGAGACTGGAATCGGGGTAAATTTTCCTTCGTATTTAGGGTCTATCCAGTATGCCAACTTATTTGCACACTACGCGCAATTTTCAATACTATACTGCCTTTTTGTAGTGTAGTGTGTGTCATTTTCAGTGTAGTGGATAAAGTACCATACTCTGAACCAAACATTCCATTGCTAGAGCCCCGATTTAAGCCCGGTGCGGCTAATTCTGGATAGTACTTGACGAGTTCCAAATCAATACGTATCGGTCTACTGGATTAAATGCACTAGTTATTTCGGCCAGTGCTAATTTTATTCTGGCATATATATATATATATATATATATATATATATATATATTTATTTATTTATTTGTATGTGTGTGTAAATCAATATCATTCCATAATTCATTTTTAAATATCACTTTCTTTGGTGGTATGGTGGCTCTTTTATACAGACATATTAGGAGCGGCCAGGTGGAACTTATATTCGAAGAGATTACACACAGGCTTCACTTGAAGAGAATACTAGTTAGAAACATAAGTTATTATATTACTGACAACTGCTTTCAGTATTCCGGAAGAATGGCGCAGTGGTTAGACACTGACTCCGAAGAAAATGTGCGACGGTTCGATCACTAATTCATGGAGAACTAGTTTTGACAGACCTTGAAGAGTTCATAATAAATACGAATCCGGACGACTAGTTGAATTGCCTTTGATACTTTATACAATGCTTAGTTTATATTGATACTTTCTTAATAATGGCATTGGTAGTTATATCAAGCTTGCAAATTTGATTAAAGGAACTTTTATCAGCATCTGCGTAATCAACGATTTTTTATTGTAAAAGTTTCAATTCCATACCACTTCCCTAGGTGGTGTGGTCTTTGTTTTATAATGACCGATTTTGGGTGGTTGGATAGAACTTCACTTTGGAAGAGATACCTCATAGTTTCCACATGAAGAAAAGTCTAATCCAAATCTATGGTTAGTGTATAATTGAATATTGCTTGTAGTATGTAGCAAGTTCTTCGTGTTTTTATTTTGAACATTTTAAAAGCGTAATTCTCTTTTTTGCTCGTTTCGGTAAGGCTTTTATGTGTTCTACTACGACTGCTGCCAAGAAAGACATTGGCTCCATCTCACTACATGTCGTCACACCTTGTGCTGGTAAGTTCACAGATTGGCCAGCCAAGAGGTCAGCTGCAGGAATGTTTACAACCGAATCTCATGCAAGTGTACTAGGGAAACCGGTTGGCACTGTGCAATCTGCGACCATGAATTCTGGAAAATCTACGCAGCCACCAGCGGCTCAGATTACACCGCTTTATTCTGTTGGCCTGGCGGGAACAATACGCCTGTCAACTTGTCTTCTACCTAGTGTAAGCAAACGATTTCCCCTTGATGTTTTAATTGTCGCCAGTCAACGCCTGAATGGGAAATATATTGAACCCAGTCTGAAGAAATTGTTAACGTCTACTCCAGCGGGCAGTAAGTGAATTTGTTGTTTTAGCATATATGCTTGCATCAAGAAATCTATTTGATCTTTCGCCTTCACTTGATTTAGTTTAGGTCTCCGTTGTCTGATCGTAAGGGTGTATTAGTATAGAAGTAATTTACTTCCTGACGTATTGTATTTAACTGCTTTCTGATGCGTCAGCACCACCGATTAAACTGGCCGTAACAATGTCTAAAATGACGGATTTTATATTCTAATCGATATTCCACCTAGTAATATGTAGACAAGAGCTTTCATGTCATCCACGTTTATTCGTGATATAGATAATTTTTCCTGCCTCATGGAAATCTCACTGACAAACATTCAAATAGATTTATATAAATCTCCGACTATCTAACGACAGACGAAATCCAATGGTGAAGACCGACTAATTTCGTCTTATTTTTGTAAGTTCTTATTATGCAAAAGCACATTAGAATAAGTTACTGGATGCGCAATTTTTCTTTATCTAGAAATATCCCTATTTTGTATCAATTTTTGTTAATAAAATTATTTTGCTTAAAAATAAAGTTTTGTTAAGAGGTTAATATTTAAGGCAACATTAGTTGCACAATTACTATAATCAAGGTTACAAACTTGATACAAACACTAGTCTCATTATGTGCATAAATCCAGCAGACCGGGTTCGTCCTTAATGGGAAGTCATCATGTAGCAAATTCTAGACAGTACGTGAAGAGTTCTCGATAGGGACAAAACCGGTCTACTGGATGAATTGTTTTTCCTACATTTTACAATGCTTAGTTTATACTGACAAATGTATTTATAAAATGGGCCAGGTGTTCATACAAAGATCGCAACCTTTATTTAAAGAACTGCTAATACTTTTTTACTCCAGGTGGCAAATTTGTTTATAATGAGAATTTTTACCCGGATAATATTTATTTCGTCATTAATTATGCATATATATATATATATATATATATATATATATATATATACCAATAGAATGACGGAATTACATTCGTCAAAATCAAAAATTTTAATATCAAATGAAGTTTATTACCGACTCGATTTAAACCACATCCGTGAAATATTGATTTTTAACAACGAAATTAAGCACAAATGGGTAGCATAAAATGTATTAGATCATATCACCCTCACGCCTTTTGATAACTAAATTCCATTTGTGATTTTGCTAATTTTTAACTTTTCAATCTAATCTTAATCCGTCCTATTTGTAGATTGCTTGCAACTTAGCATTTGCTGTACTTGTAACTTCTTCAGACTGTCCAGTATTATTTTAATAAATTAAAATGATTGATTCCCTTGAATACTAAATTTAAATGTTTCTATTCGAAATAAACTTGTACGTTTCATTTTAAAAATAATAAGCTCACAATACAAACTCAATGGACACAGAGTTTGTTTGGCGGCGAGGTTTTGTATAGCATTTTAATCTTAAAAGTATTCCATTCCTAAAAACACGGTTTCTTCATCATTACGTCACTACAACTGTATCTAGAACTGCTTAGTCATTCTCAAAGTATTAACACAACGAGTGGTAGTTACTTTTTTACCATTGGTCATAGTGATAAACTATAGACCGCCATGTGTGCCATTTTTCCAGTCTAACTCGCAGTCGCGCCTAATAAAGTGGATGGATACGCTGTCATTTATTGAACATTTTTCTTTTCAGTGACAACTCTATTTGACTGAATTTGTAATCGATATTTTGTTATGCCGCAAATTAAGTTAGCTAACAATGGAAATGCAAGAAAAGGCATAGCAGTGCATTTTATTTACAGTAAGTTTTCTTCCTGAATGTTCTGTTAGAACAGTTCGCAGACAATGTACTTTGCACATACACATACACACTGAGATACCACAATTATCATTATTTTATGCTTCGTAGTTTGATAATGATCTGTTGGCCGAATAATAGTTCAGCTACTGTGTAATAACTTTATCCATTAACTTTTAATGTGATTTTGTTAGTAGTGGGCACATTAACGACTAGATGTAATAAATGAACCACATCTAAAATGACAGAATCTGTCAGAGTTGTTGTGTTCATTTCATGTGGTACAAAGTGAATTTAACATCGTCATAAACAGTGTTTCGTGCTTAGAAAATGGAATTACACCCAAACCCACTAAATATTTTTTGGGTATTTCTTGAAAGATTGCGCACTGCGGGCGTCACTTTGATAATTACCAATTCCACAAGTTGCGATCGTGTGTTGTCGCTTTGCTTTATCAGCTTCGCAAAGATCCGATTGATTCCAGTTTCAATTACGCATAGATTTTGTCTTCGTGGTGGCTGGGTGCTAATTCGCTCCTTTCCTCCGAAGGCTTCAGAATAGTTAATATTAACCACCGTAAATGAGGAACGATCTAATCTTCGTTGACTGGCGACGTTTCGGAACAGCATTTTTCGTTCTATCATCCGGCCTCTGATCGCACACAGTCAATATGCTCACAATAGCTGACTCAGACAACCGTTCTTGTGCGTACACACATCTGGTATCGGGCGCTCCAAAGAATGCGTGTATGGTCTAAATTTGTACACTGATTGTACGTGAAGCCTAATTTGGTTTCCTTGTTTTATACCATTATCTTGTTAATTTTCGATGCCAACAAAGTTAAAATTGTGCAGCCGACATTTCCAGTCACATACAATGTATGCAAGACTACCAGAGGTGAGAACCGCATATCTAATTTTGCTTTCCATATATATGAAACTAGATTTGATCCTTGCAAATCAGTTTGCCGTCGTACTCTGGTGATGATCATGAAAGGTTGAAACGCGTCAGTGCGTTGTGACTGGCGGTAGTTTTGTTATGTTGTTCAACGGCTGGTTAAATAAAATTGGATTGGTGTTTACTTAAAGCTGGCAAACTTAATTTAAAGTATTGTTCCACTACCACCCGCGCAATCAATTATTATTTAAGGATAACATGAGTGTCTATACAATAATTTTAACAGTGCTTACGCGCTCCATCATTGCCTAACTTTTCTTATACATCCGTGTATTTATTACACTTTTTTCTCAGGTGTTGTGGATCGATTTAATTTTGTCGCGCAGAGTATACTTGATTTTCAGACACTTCATCTTGACCGATTGAAAGAAGGATTGACTAGTCGCCTGATGGAAGATCTGAAAAATCGAGTCAGTGGAGTTAACGGTGGCACACTACAGCTGAAGGTTGGTTTTAGTTTTTGTATACCATCATCAAAAAATATTTTACTTTCGACGCCATTGTACAAATTGGCAATATACCTGTGTCAAATAAAGTGTCTTAATCAGATGTATTGCCTGTCCTCTTCTTTGTCACCATCTCATGAAGGATGGCAAACGTCAGCTTTTGCTACTTGGACAGGTTTGTTAACCGAAGCATTTGCTCAGTTTGTGCATTTTAACTATCAACTGAGTATCATGATGCATTTTTAGGAGCCTTTTTATTTGGCAAAACGTTCAAATTTAGTTAGGGCACTGTTTGAGAGGGTGACCCACACATCCTTATCTCATCAAATTTTCGATGTTAATTCAGGGCATATATGGAAACGCAAATGACAATCCAGAGACTAGAAATTGTTATAGCGATACCCGTTATTCTTTCACGCTCCACTGTAGCCTGACTAATCGATAGAATTTAGAGGGTGCAAATCTGCGTAAAGCTAGAAGCAAACTGTGCCCAGTAAAGAGGCCTTAGTAGCATGGACTCTTAAAGATCTAGCCAGGTATTAGACCTGGATCTCAATTTATTTCTGAATGTACGTATTATCCCGGTTTCTTATCCAATATTTGCTCCAGTTCTGACACACTAATATGTTTTGCGGGTCTGTTTAAACATTTGCTCCTTTCTCCAATTGAGCGCTTTTTACCCCCTAAATTCATGTTGTAAAAATGCAATCCATCCATTTCACTTTCGGTCAGGCTAATCCTTCAAAGAATTTTCGAACCCACAAACTTGCATGTATGTTATTTCAAACCGTTTCTTTTCACCCATTGCCTTCAAGCAAAATTATTATTTACAGGATAGTACGAATACTCGAATTACAGTTAAATACTGTTTGTTGCGAAGAACTAATATATATGCAAGTATGTATTAGGTTTTGCGAACCTAGTAACAAATTAGTTCAGTTGTGACCAGGAGGATAAACCAAAGGCAGCATGAACGGAAAGTATAATCTCATGCACATTCGTTTCGTGCTTACTGGCGACTCATCAGTAGGAGCCGGTATTACGCCCCTTTAACCACTATATATTTGGTAGAAGAATGTGGAATAATAGGACGGTACAATCTCCTAGACAAATGTGTAAACCTGTAATAGTGAAGCTAACATAATCTGAAGTCAAAGACAATGCGACTTCAATGCTAACTCACACTATATAATATATATACCGAGTCTGTAAAGGATACTAACACTATGGCTATTGTGTTATCGATGAAGACCAGTGTGTATGGTTTAACTGGAGTAACAGGTGTTCGGAAATTGTTGTAATTCTCAATTTGGGTGAATTTTAGCATAAATTTATATCCAGCAGGTTGGTATCATGTACCGACTCGGAAACCATAGTGTTAGTATCCGGTACTCATCGATTTAAAAAAGGTATCAGTTACTAACACAATAGCCATGGTGTTAGTATCCTTTACAGACTCGGTATATATATTATATAGTGTGAGTTAGCATTGAAGTCGCATTGTCGTTGACTTTAGATTATGTTAGCTTCACTATTACAGGTTAACACATTCGTCTAGGAGATTGTACCGTCCTATTATTCCACATTCTTCTCCAAATATATATTGGTTAAAGGGCGTAATACCGGCTCCTACTTATGAGTCGCCAGTAAGCACGAAACGAATGTGCATGAGATTAAACTTTCCGTTCATGCTGCCTTTGGTTAATCCTTCTGGTCGCAACTGAACTAATTTGTTACTAGGTTCGCAAAACCTAATACATACTTGCATATATATTAGATCTTCGCAACAAACAGTATTTAACTGTAATACATTGAATTGAATGATGTCATGCTTACCGCGAAATGTGATAACTGATATCGATGAAGGCCAGAGTGTATGGTTTAACTGGGGTAACAGGTGTTCGGAAATTGTTGTAATTCTCAATTTGGGTGAACTTTAGCATAAATTTATATCCAGCAGGTTGGTATCATGTACCGACACGGAAACCATAGTGTTAGTATCCGGTACTCATCGATTTCAAAAAAGGTATCAGTTACTAACACAATAGCCATAGTGTTAGTATCCTTTACAGACTCGGTATATATATTATATAGTGTGAGTTAGCATTGAAGTCGTATTGTCGTTGACTTTAGATTATGTTAGCTTCACTATTACAGGTTTACGCATTCGTCTAGGAGATTGTACCGTCCTATTATTCCACATTCTTCTACCAAATATATAGTGGTTAAAGGGCGTAATATCGGCTCCTACTGATGAGTCGCCAGTAAGCACGAAACGAATGTGCATGAGATTATACTTTCCGTTCATGCTGCCTTTGGTTTATCCTTCTGGTCACAACTGAACTAATTTGTTACTAGGTTCGCAAAACCTAATACATACTTGAATACTCGACTTGCTCGTGAACTTTTTTGTTTCTGCGTACATACGATTATACACGCTAGAAAAGGCTATAGCCTTTTCTACACTGTGAAATTCTTTGTTTATACTGACAAATGTATGTACTTAATCGGTCAGGTGTTTATATCAAGATCGCAACTTTGATTGTAATAATTGTACTCATCCCCCGCGCAACCAATGTTCGTTTATCTATTACATAATTTATTTTCAACGTGTTCGCTGTCCAAATTGACTTACCTCAATAACATATGAATTTAACGTATTTTGCAAACACTTTATCTTTGTGACTGTAAATGAATGGTGCAAACAGAATGCTGTCGATTGAAATATACGGCAAATTACTGGAGAAGGGAGCAGCATTTTTATGTGTGAAAAGTGTTTAAAATGTGGTTTGAACCTTGTTAATTAATTGTTCGTCTTGATCTCATGGCGACACATTACGCGAGCCTGGCTGTATGCTTCATTTAGTCTCGGACTCATTTAAAAAGTTGGATTAGTGTTTATTTCAAGCTTAAAAACTTGATTGGAATAGTTGTTTCTACCAAAAACCCATTAAATAATTGTTCAGTGCTGTTTCCGCAGGTTGAAATACGCCTGTGCGTGTAGCGCAAGGTAGTTTAGATATACTGTCTGAAAATTATAATGCATAATTATGCAGTCCTGTCCTTTGTCCGTCCCATATTGTCAGCGTATAAAGCAGTGCGTCCATACTTGCATGAGATAGCATAACTGAACATTCGTACTTTAATTATGTCCCTAATTCATATCTATTTCGCATTTTGTCACGAAAAAATCAGCCTGGCGATCGTCTGTTCCTAGACAGACATGGAAGAAGCGTTATTGTCAATTCCGACACCAGTAAAGGGACACAACATTGCCTCCTTTACGAGGAAGTTTTAAAGCATCAGTCGATTCTGCAGATGATTGTCATCAATTTCTGTGTTAGAATGCACTAGCCTCTCTGGAATTAAGAAGGAGATCGATGGACAATTCTAATTTTTTCGCACCGGTTCATATTTCTCGCTATCATACGCAGAGTAGAATAGTTACCGCCTTTCGTATTCGTCGAATGGCCCATTTTTACATCATTCTCGTAATGGAACCCATTGAGTGGGAGATTCATCTCGCGAATTTCTGAATGAGTGTTAGTTCTATGTGGTGATATTAACTCTTGTGATAATTAGTGATTCCATTGTATTCAATCACTCACAAAACAAAGAAAAACTATTGTTGGTTACATGTACTGGCATTTACGTATGACTGATGGTCCAAATTGGTGTTTATCTCAAGTTTGCAAACTTGATTTCAAGAATTGTTGTCAAAACCCGCGCAATAAGTGATTGCATAATTATTCGTTTCAATTTACTAATAGACTAATTAATTATTTCATTTAAAATTAACAAATTTGCTTATGTTTTATTGCATACAGGGAAATATTTGGAAAATTTTATTTTCTTGCTTTTTCATTGCCTTTTCATGGAAATGTAAATGAAGAGTGTATCACGGTCGACAATGTTCATCTTTCCAACAACAAAGTATGAAAATACAAAATCAGATTACGTTAACGGAACGCAGAATATTGAAGTAAGTGGCACAATTAGACTATTTTATTCTGCTGCCTAAAACTTTAAAATAATTTCACGTGTGTTGTACAGCATTTTCTTGTTCTCACTGCATTTTGTTGCACCATTTTAAGATTAGCAGGATTCATTTGCATTTCAGTGGTCAATTGGAGGTTAACAAAATTGATTTATTTACTTTCAAGCCAGTTGACATATCATGGATGGCGGGCTTAAAGAGACCAAATTTTATTACTTATTTCTCTTCTTTGCTTACTTTGTTAATTTAACTCATTATTTACGCATTAACGTACGTATATGCGCTTGTATGCTTATACGTATATATTCATATACGAAAGTATGTATGAATGTATGGTTTGTTTGTGTGCATGTATGTGCGTACATATTTATGTTTGTTCGTGTGCATGTATGTGCGTTCATATTTATGTTTGTTTGTGTGCATGTATGGGCGTGCATATGTATGTATGTATTTATGTATGTATGTATGTATGATGCTTATGAACGCTCTGTATGCCTGTCTGTATGTCTCGCCTGCCTGCTTATGCCTGCTATGCCTCTGTATGCCTGCTGTATGCTATGCTCGCCTGCCTGCCTGCCTGCTGCCTGCCTGCCTGCTCTTATGCCTGCTTATACTATGTATGAACCTGCTATAACCATGTATGCTCTTGCTCTGTATGTATATATGTAACCTGTATGCCTGCCTGCTCTGTATGAACGCCTGTATGTAAGCACCTGCCGCCTGCCTTATACTGTATCTATGACTGTATGTACTGTATATATGTACTGTATATACTGTATGACGCCACCCTGTACTGTATGTACTTATATATGTACCCATGTATGTATGTATGCTATATTTGCTGCTGCCTGCTTAGTATGCCTGCCTGTATGATATATGCTTATATGCTGCTATAACCGCCTGCTGCGCCGCCTATGCCTGTCTGCTGCTCTTGCTCTGTATGCCTGCTTATATGTCTGCTGTATGATATACCTGTATGTATGTATGTACCTGCCTGCCCTGTCTGTATGCCTGTATATATGCCTGCTCTGTATGTACTGTATGTATGTATGTATGTATGTATGTATACCTGTATAACGCCTGCTGTATGTACCTGTATGTATGTATGCTGTCTGTATGTATGTACTTATGTATGTACGCCTGTATGTATGAACGCCTGTATGCTTGCTCTGTATGCCTCTGTATGTACTGTATGTATGTATGCCTGCTGTATATATACATGAATGCATAGTATGTACACATGTAGTATGCTATGTAGTATGTCTGTATGTATGTATGTATGTAGTATGCCCCATAGTACTGTATATATGCATGTATAGTATGTATGTATGCATGTATGTATGTATGTATGCATGTATGTATGATACCTGTCTGTATGTATGTATGCATGTATGTATGATACCTGTATCTGTATGTATGTATGCTTATGCATGTATGTATGTATGTATGTCTGTATGTATGTATTAATTTTTATGTATGCTATGCTTATGCTTATGCTATGTATGTATGTATGTATGTATGTATGTATGTATGTTTGTATGTATGCATGTATGTATGTATGTATGTATGTATGCATGTATGCATGTTTTTATTTATGTATGTTTGTGTGTAGTTCATGTTTATGAATGTCTGTATTTATGTATATATATATGAATGTATGTATGCATGTGTGCACAAATTTTTTTTACTGCTCAGTGGTAGAGCACTCAGCTACAGTTCAACGGAGTCCCGCTTCAAATCTTAGTGCCTCCTGGATTGGTAAATTTCAAAAAAACAGGATTAGCTTTCATTATAGTAAACTAGTGTTTAATGCATATGACCGGGCCGAAAGCGTTGTCTTTCAACTGAATGAGCTCCTGACGAATAACCATAAATATGCAGTTCTGTTCATGAGCTCATTATCCGCTAGGCATATTCATTTCCGAACTGATGATCGGCTCGTTCAAGCTAGTCGTACTAACAGCGATTGCGTGAACCTTGTCAGTTCTATCAAGATACAGCCATCCTACTTTATGCAAGGCCTGCAGTACGATTTTACTGTGTTAGATAGGTTATAGCCCTTTAGTAAGGTAGGGAAAGTTTTGGTTGATGAAGTTGTCATTGGCCGCTGTTTCATCAAAAGCAGATCCTTTGATCAGATAATCAGCTCTGGAAAGCATAACAACTAAAACGAGGACAAGTGAGTTTAAATTATCCATTGTTGCTAAGATTTGACAACATAATTTTATTTCACTTTCCACAAGTAACTTAAAGTTTTTCATTGCTATTTGGAAGTGAGTCATCAATTATTGTATCTTGATGTATTTCTATGTACGTTTATAATGGCGACACTGAGGATGATGATGGTGATGATGACGTTGTTGAAATTTAAATTAGTTTCAGACTAATTTAAAATTAAATATAATTGTAGAAGTGTACGTGTGTAAGCAAATAATTGAAAACTGAGGGCAGTATAAGAAATCGCACATTATTTTGCTGCTCAATTCAAACCGTTGCTCAAACTAAAATCTCATATCCATCAATGTTTAAAAACAAACAGCACAGGTTAAAATTATGCAAATATAATAGTATGATTTTATTTGGTTTTGGAAAATCCGAGTCTATCGAAAACTAATTTACATTTAAAGGTTGTCCATAGTTGCGAAATGACTAACGAAAGAAGCAAACAAATGAGAGAGCTAAATCAGTTGCAAAATTGAAAGAATTGTAAAAAATAATTGTGCATTTAAGGCTAAATATTTAGTTGGCTACGAAATGAAATGACCAGACACTTTGAGGAGGGAATCAGGAATCAGCTAAATAGGGCCAGTTTATTATGAAAATACTCAAACGGAAAAATAGTTAAAGTTAGAGAATGAAAATTTTCATGTTAGAAAAAATAAGGACATTCATTTCTTGATTAAACGAACGTTGGTTGTACGGGCGGTGATTACGATAATATTAATCAAGGTTGCGAACTAGATATAAACACTTCTTTAAATCAAGTTTGCGAGCTTGAAGAAAACACCAATCCCATTGTATTTAACCAGTCGTCGAACAACATAACCAAACTACCGCCAGCTGCCAGATATAAACACGTCGCATTATATGCACACATTTGTCAGCATAAACTAGGCATTGTGTAATGTAGAAAAGACAATTCATCCAGTAGACGAGTTTCGTCCTTAATTGGAACTCTTTACATAGTCCAGAATTTAACGCGGATGGACATCTCTTTACACTTAAGTTCCAACTAACTATTCCCAATCTGCCAGTATAGTGCAGACACCACTCTACACGGCGAAGTGGTAATGAATTTAACATTTATATATTTAAACGATCATTGGTTGCGTGGGCGGTGACAAGAATTACTTCAGTGAATTTTGCGATCTTGATATAAACTCTGACCCATTGCGTACATACATTTTTTCAGTATAAACTAGGCATTGCATAATGTAGAAAAGGCAATTCATCCAGTAGACTAGTTTCGTTATTATTGGGAACTCTTCACGTACTGTCCAGAATTTGCCGCGGACAGGGCTCAAATCTGGGTACGTCTGCTTCGTAATCTGTTGCTCTAACCACTGAGCTACCTTAACTCATATTTCTTGATTATAAAAAACACGGAATATAGAAATATGCCAACTGATTTTAACTCCAGACTTCGATCTGAAAAGGTACATCATGATTACAGTACACATAAAGTTGTAAATGAATTGTAATTGTTTTTTATTCAGGTTGTTTAGGAGAAAAATTTTCTGTTCTCTCCGAGAGTGAGAAATTATTATGATAAAATCTCGACAGCTAAAAATATATTTAAAACATGCTATTTTTGTAATTTGCTGCTGATTTGCACAATAAAAAATTGAGGGCTGCAACCGTCAGAAGTTGTAATTGATAGCTTAGCACTCATAAACTATTTATTGGTTTTAAACGAAATTTAGTTGCGGAGAACCAAAATTTAAGAATTTATGTGTTTGACACGGTGTGGCTTCAGACAAGGTTGTTAACTCAGGATCAGGAATATATGCAAATGCCAGAGATGAACAAAATTGTAATCTCACGTACACACAAGTTTCGTGTTTAGATGCAACGCAATAGTTGAAGTTGGAACTACGCGTCAAACCCAGCAGATTTTTGATCAAGTAATAAACAATTTAACTTTGCTGTCTAAAATACATATGTCTACTAAAACAATACCAGGATCAATTTTATACAAAGCCCTTAACAGTGCAGCTTTAGTGTCAGTTCGCTTTGTATAAGGTGTATCACATCATGATTTTTTAGATGAGCCTATTGTAATCACAACAAAAAATACCAACCAATCTTGCTATGTGATACATCAAGAAAGCCCTATTCTCCACTCTTGATCGGCATCAGTTTTCACATTTTTGTGGTATAAAGCTGACTCTGCTGGTACTTTACTACACCAATATATACAACTTTGCTGTGTTCAACTGCACACCAATTCTTGGCCAATTGTAGAGAGTGTTTATGGCATAATGCCGGATCCTACGAAAGTGTCTCTAGTAAGAACGAAACTCCAGTGCGTATGGGAATTAACATTTTGTTATGCCCATATAAACTTTTTTTAAACTTATTTGTTGCTAGGTCAATCATAAATAAAATATTTTTTTGGGCTGGAACTGAAACAGCCAATTTCCAAACATCCGAGTCTTTTGATCCAGTGCTCACCAATGTAAAGAAATTTTCTTTTCAAAAGTTTGTTTTAACTTTAACTAGGCTTCCCGTACATCCTGATGGCTGTTGTTGGGTTGCTCAATGGGACCATTTGCTTGATATTCTATTGCTTGAAATAGCAGTTCAACGCACCGATGGATGTAACCATGATCTTGGAATTGGGTGGTCTTACAACTCCACATTATTTTTTCCGCTCACTCTAATAGATTCGTCGTGTAGCCACTTAGTCTACGTAATGCGTCCAAACCAATAACCTGCATTGGTTCTATAAAAAGAGCAACACATCATGAAACAATTATATATTGATTTTGAATTGTTTCGCTTCTTTGCACAGCTATGTAATGACGAAGTGGAGGACATTGTGATAGAGGATACATCTATATCCGCTGTTAGCAGGGCAAAGTTCACGCCACGTCAGTTTCCTGACAGTTCTGCGGCCGCCGCCCTCCTATCTGTCGAAGGAATGACCATTCTATTAGGCAATGGTTGCGGCTCCAAGCTTACAACACCGAACTGGTGGGATTTGGTGCAGCATTTAACTCGGTTCGTTTCAGCCAAAATTTATTTTATTATTACTATTATTATGTGATTTTGTGTGCAAAAAACTTAGAAAAATGCCTTACAAAATTGTCCTATCAAACAATCTGAGTCATTGAATTTGCCTTACAGCTGACTTGGTCAAAATGGTGTTGTGCAGGAATCTAGACTGTCTCATTATCTGTGTGTTATCTAGGTAGATTCTCTGTTATTAATCACACTCCTTTAATATTTTTAAAATATTCTTATTTTTATCGTTATCTCTGCTTTTTTTGCAATGCCGCGTATTGCGTGCGCGGGTTGTAGCTTTGCACCAACAGTTTCACAAAGATACAATTGATCACAATTTCCATGTTTGTATCTGTTTTGTCTTCGATCGGGCTGGCTGTGCATTCATCCCTTTCTTCCGAAGGCTTCAACATCGTTCATACTAACCATTGGAAATGCGGTTCTATCCAATCCTTGTTTACTGGCTTAGAACCGCATTTCCAATGGTAGGTATGAACGATGTTGAAGCCTTCGGAAGAAAGGGACGAATGCACATCCCGCCCGATCGATGACAAAATAGATACAGACATGGAAATTGTGATCAATCGGATCTTTGTGAAACTATTGGTGCTAAGCTATAACCCACGTACGCAAAGCTTGGCATTACAAAATATGAAGCTGGCACCCCAAAAAAATTCCAAGGATAGTTCTCACTGCTTTTTCTTATTTTATCATGGATATATGGCAGTGAAGTACCAGTTACTAATTGATATGTTATTGATGTCTGTGAAGAAGATGATGTTGATGAGGATGTTGATTCTCAGAATGTTCACTTTAAAATTTTATCCTATTTGCTAATTTGAAAATAATTGTTTGATCAACATCTTTTGAGTTTCCCGAACACTAATGATCTCCAAATATATACCACTTTGATTTCGTGTTATGTATTTTAAAAGTAAGTTGACAATCACTATTTGAAATGAACAGCCGCGTGCACTTGAAGAAGCAGGCGCTTGCTTCATTTTTTTTGTGAAATGCAACTGATGAAGACCTACGGTAAAGTAGGTCGAAATATTTTACAAAAAGAAAATTACTGGAACAATGAAAGCTGCGTTAGTCAAAATGCAGATCAGGTAATTTCAATTAATCCAGGTTCGCAATATAGATGTTCCTTCAACGTTCCGAGACGTTGTAAGTCAACGATGATTATATCGTACCTCATTTCCTGTGCTTAGTATTAATGTTATTGAAGCCTTCTGAGGAAATGGACGAATCAGCATCGATCCACCACGAAGGCAAACACAATGCGTATTTGGAAATGTGGATAAATCGGATCTTTGCGAAATTGATAGTGAAAATCTTCTGCACAGGAATAAACCCGTGGATACCATAAATGTAGATTAAATCGCAATAAATTTATGAAAAATCAGAGCTGCGGCTCTCATCCTTAGTAGTTTTGCATACACTGTGTTTGACTGATGTCTATTTTGCGTGTGAAAGCAAGAATTACATTTCGATGCTAAGGAGGTTGCAACAACAGTATTTGATTGCAAAGCAGGTTAAGGCAGACCACAGAGAAATTTATCGGAGCACGAAAATGTATTTTAAATCATTTTCCTTTGAATATCTGCAAAAGTGTTGGGTCTAAGATGATGCCATATAGGCTCTTCCTAAGGAGAAACCTAACCAAGAAAAATTAGTTATTATGTAACTGAAAGTGTGTGTAGCGAGCGGTGGGTTGGCTAGGTGGATAGAACAAATAAAGTCGAAGCAGACGTGTCCAGGTTCGATCCCTGTACGCGTCAAATTCTGGACAGTACGTGAAGAAGATTTCGGTCTACTGGATGAATTGTCTTTTATTAATTATGGAACACTTAGTGTATACTGACAAATGTATTTATATAATGGGACTGATGTTTATGATAAATCACAACCTTCATTTAAATAATAGCTAAAAAGAAATTTATATATATATATATATATATATATATATATATATATATATATATATATATATATATATATATATATATATATAGTTATATGTAATTCTACATATCTACGACGGGTAAATTGTCCTGTGTTGCAACTAGCTAAATTAATTTTCCTAATGGACGTGAAATGCAATTGATTTTGTCTGTCATTAGAAGTGTTGTGGGTATGACAGAATACTAATTTTACGTGTCGTTTCATCTAATGGGTCGTAGGTATGTTTTAATTGGTCAAAGTCGTCAGTAATGGGCACGTCGGGTTTGCCCTAATATGACCACAATGAATGCGTTATTTTCTTTATGCTAGCATTTACAATTGATTACCACGACATTTTATGCCTTCACAAGTTTACACATACCCACCTTGATGTGCGGTTTTGTTAGAATGCGTCCAATTTGTCGGCGTACATTTACATTGATATTTTAATTGCTGACAGGATGAACAAAATGTTTCAACCATTGCGTGCCCGCATATTTTTTCGTGTATATCGCAAAAAAGTTGTCTAATTCAATGTCATGCTAAAAATGTTGTACTTCTGTATTGTTTTACGTTTTCTTCCAACAAATTCAATTATTAAGTTATGCAATTATTGATTACATATGTGGTTATAACTATTATTTATTGAAATCCAGTTTGCGGTTTATGGATGAGCACAATTACAATTGTTTATAGTGGTCGCAAAACCACGCAATGGTGACGAGTTTCTGTCTGTCATGACTGTAATCAAAGGGCGATGTTAAACTGACATCCAAGAATAAAGCAGCAGCATTTGTATATGAGAAAATACAATATTGCGTAGTGGAATATAATTTATTAATACGCATCATTCTCCCAATATTCTTGTTTCGTTAGTGCAATTTTCATTTATTCCATCATTACCATGGATTTGTCGTAACCAATCAAATCTTGGCCATACTAATCTTGAAATTTCACAATACTTACTTCTTCTTCCGCATAAAACCATATGATGTGTCATCGCTTGAATTTATTCGCTAACACTGAATGTGCAATTATTTGGGCATGTTCGCTACTGTTAAATTTTCGTTGGCGAGGGTTCTATTTCAATCTATTTTAACCTTTTATCATTACCATAGCCACTTTACCGTCGTGCTATGATGATAACCGAGGTAGGTCGAAAAAGGTAAGTACTTGGGGCTGACGACAGTTTTTGGGTGTTGTGTGACTGATTGAATAAAATGGGCTTCGCTTTTATCTCAGATAAGTCAACTTACTTTAATTAATTCATTAAACGTGATTGGACTGTCCTATGCATAATTTCTATGCAGTCACAAACATTACTTTTCAGATTGCGCCACACTTAAATAAGTTCTTCAATTTCAAAATTCATGTTCACCCATATGGTTATAATATTTTGAGTAAATATTGTTGACCTTGAATCATCAATCTCGGATATACAATTATAATATTGCTAATAATCATCATCATAGTTATTATTACGCATACACATTTTATTATAGTAATATTTTAAGTCATCATTCACGCTTTTTTTCGCTTTGATAATAACCAAGACAGGCCAGTATGCGTCACTTTGTGTAACTGGTATGTTTTACTATACACCACGCCTATTAGAGTTTAAATTGAAATCGTGCTTTATTTAGGTCCGCTAACTCTATTTAATAGTGATTGCGTAAACTCTAAAGCTTCATGCTGTTCTAATTAAAGTAGATAAACAAATGCGTTTAAATATTTCGTGACGCATGGCTAGATATTGTATGCATTTTGTGCCGCATTACGTAATTACGCACTAATTTGCATGATGCAATTATTGGACAATCGTAAAAATGGACCTTTGCTTTCCATGCATCCTACTACTGTTGCTGTTACTACTTATGCTACTAATTTTACTTCTGCTACTGCTAATACTACTACTACTGATTTTAGTTCTTAGTTTCTTCTTCTACTACTACTAAAACAACTACTGCTACTACAATAATAACTAGTACTGCTTCGACTGGATTGTAAGGACGAATAAACTCAATGCCGACTACGCAGGATCTAATAATCAAGTTGTAGTTTCTTGCACACAATGGATTACGTAGGTCAACTCGAAAATATACAGGTTACTTAAAAATGCTTGGATGATAAAGAAAATTGAATTCTGTAGACCATGGTTTCCTCTCTTTTGTCAACTTCTCGGAAGTACTCAAACCTGCCAGTAGGATTGAGCACAACTTTGTGTTCTATCTGCGGAATGCTTCTTCTAAACAAGTCATCCGCACCTTTTATTAAATTCAAAGTCCATGACTACTTTGCATAATGCGTAATGCATAGACTATATTATTAGAATTTTACTGCACCAATTTACGCATTTATTTCTTAAAATAACGTTTCCGAATCTGAGAATAAATACAATTGTGATTTATTTAATCAGCCTACGAAAATAGCACGATCACCGCCATTTGCTTGTAGTGACGAGTACGGACTTACAAGGCATAAATCAGACACGTGTAACCAAATATCAAGGAAAAAATAATTTAATCAAGGTTACGATCTTGTTATATATATATATATATATATATATATATATATATATATATATATATATATATATATATATATATATATATATATATATATTAATATCCTATGTTTGTTAGGTTATTATTAACGTGTCGTCTAGACGAGCCTTAATTATGCCTAACTCGTTCGTTAAATTCTTCATTTGGGACGCCAGTGCCTGAATCAACGTTTCGACCCCATCAGAAGACATATTTAATTGTGCCATAAATGCTTTATTTTACTCAATTATATATAGAATTTTGCACGCACAACAATAATCTATTTAATAAAACAAATTTACACATTAATTAATATATGTGCACATCAGCTCAACGTCTGCTTTTCTCATTGTGCTGCCTGCTTACTTCTTATCCGGGCGCTTCTGCGAGGAATTTCTGTTGAAATAATGTCTGCCCTAGATAAGACCTTTTGCTCATTATTTGTCTCAAAGGTGGCTATTGCCACATCTTCCCCCCCCTCAGGAATCGGCTTTCGCACTCTGCTTAAACGATCCGGTGCCACAGCTCGTGGTCCATCGGGCAGGCTAACAAAAACAGTATTGTGCTCGGCGTCCACCCTCTCCACGCGATTCGGCTCATCATTGACAGCCTGCAGTGCCATGGGCTCGACCCTCGCTACCATGACATAATCGCCGACCTTTAGGCGAGTGCGTGTCGGTTGCCTTGCATAGCCTTGTCGCTGTGTGGCGCCTACATATTCAGTTAACTGTTTTAGTCGTTCCTGAATATCCGCTATGGTGCAGCGCTCATGGGATCCTTGGATTACCAGTTTACCTGGCAGTCTTATGTGTCTTCCATAGACCATGGTCGTTGGAGCGAATCCTGTAGCTGTTGAGACAGTAAAGCGCATGGCCCGCTCGACTAAATGTAATTTGTCTCTCCACGTTCCCGGGCTCTCATGGCACCAGCATCGCAGTACCTCTTTCATCGTCCTATGTGCGCGCTCATCTGTCGCATTGGTTTGCGGGTGATAAGTGGCTGTGCGGGAATGCTTTATGTCAAGGTCTTTGCACCACTGATTAAATTCTTTCGACTCAAACTGTGCGCCTTGATCGGTGACAATAACTTGTGTGGTACCGAATCGACTGAGCCATCGCTCTTCTAAGCACGTTATAATCTTTTCTGTTGTGATTTTCTTCAGTGATACAAACTCGACCCATCGGGTAAACTTATCGACCATGGAAAACACATAGGACACGCCACCGCGAGCTACTGGCAGTGGACCTACCTGGTCGATATGCAGAAACTCGTTCCGTGCAGTAGCATTGAAAGCAATCGGAGTGACCTTTTCTCGTTTTGTGGTTTACAACGTTGGCATGTAGTGCACTGTTGACAATAGCTACGAATTTCTTTGGACATACCAGGTCAATACAATCGTGACTGCAATGTCTCAATGAGTCGCCCGGCGCCGGGATGTCCCAATGTTTCATGCCAAAAGGCCATTAATTCTGTTCTTATAGATTCTGGCACAAACCATTGCACTGTTTGTCCTTCTTTCCGCACCAATAGGCCGTTCTGTAGGTTCAACGATTTATATGGTGCCAACACCACTGTGCCGTTTTTTAACTGATTGACTATTTCCTGATATGTAGCATCTCTTCCCTGTTCTTCAGAGACCTTTATAAGCGGCGAAACCCGCACAGCGGAAATTCTGCTGAGCGCATCGGCCGCCGCATTCTCGATTCCTGCTCTATGATGAATTGATATATCGTACTCTTCTAGTTCTTCAATGGCTCGATGTACTCGTTTCTTCTCAATACCTAGTGATCTCCAATGCACTAGCGCTTTGTGGTCGGTAAAGACGTCCACGTGTCCCCCTATGACAAAATATCTAAACTTCCGTAGCGCCCATTGTACGGCAAGTAATTCCTTCTCTGTGACGGTATAGTTCTGTTCCGCCTTTGTAAGTGTGCGACTTATATATTGCGCAGGACGTCCGTCAGCTTGTAACACCGCTCCTATCCCAATATCTGATGCGTCTGTAACAATTGACATATTAGCTACCGGGAAAGTCAAAATAGTTGCCTCTATTAATTTCTGCTTGCATAGAACAAACGCTTGTTGAGCCTCCTCCGTCCAACGAAATGGTATCTTGGCACTAGTTAACTGAGATAAGGGCTGTTGTGTAACCGCCATCCCTGCGAGGTATGGTCTATAGAAATTCACCATACCAATAAACCGGCGCAATTGTTTTCTAGTAGTAGGCACCGGATAATCCTTGATCGGTTGTACATTAGAATCTAACGGCATGCATCCGTCCGCTGAGACTAAGTGTCCCAAGAACCACACTTCTTGACCTATCTGTACCTTTTCTGGATTAAAATGTAATCGCCATTCTACTGCTTTGGCCAACATCTTCTGCAGCCTCGAACGTAATTCGTGTTCAGTAGTGGCCCATATAATAACATCGTCTACGTAAGCTGTTGTACAAGTTAAGTCAGACACGAACGAGTCCATCATCCTTTGGAACACTTTCGGTGCGTTTTTAAGGCCAAATGGTACCCGGGTGAATTGGAAATGACCTTGGGGTACTTGTACCGCTAACTTCCATCGGTCTTCGGACCGCACGCCTATTTGCCAAAATCCCTGTTTAAGATCAAGCACGGCGAACCATTTGCCTCCCGCTAGCTGTAAGAGCAGATCACGCAGAGCCGGCATGGGATACGGGTCCGGTTTATACACCAAATCTAATTGCCTAAAATAAGCCGCCGGTCGGAGCAAACCATTCTTTTTCGTAACGTAAACCAAGAGAACTCGAAAACCAGATGATGAGTGTTCAAGAACGTCGGTTTCCATTATCTCTTGGGTTGCTCGAGTCGCTGCTTATAATTTTTTTAGAGGGGTACCATATACTTTTGGTGGTTCGTAACCATCATTTAGTTCTAACCATATTTTAAACTGGTCGACCGTCGGCCCTGGACGCTCGCTACAATCAGGCAGTTGGAATATACTGTTATATTGGTTTTGAAGATTCTTCCACCATTCAGGCAGACAACTGGTCTCCTCTTGAATCTTATGGTTACCTATAGACTTTATTGATCTTATTCCTTCAGGCCGCGATAGGTATACCCGTTTATTTTGACAGTCTATCGTCTTAACCCATTTTCTAATGAAATCAAGTCCCAATAAGGGCGTCTGCGTATTCGAAACAACAAAAGACATATGATAGACCTTTTCATTTATTAACAACTTTGTGTCCCACTCGCCCACAGCCACCATCGATGCGCCCGATGCCTGACATAAACTTGCTTTCGTAGGTTTTATATTGTTCAATGGCCAAGTCAATGGTAGTACCGACACATCCGCTCCAGTATCCAATTGCATTATTACTGGCTGTCCGTTGAAGAGTTCTAAAAATTTAACTTTAATGAAAATTCTTACATTTGGCAGTGTTTCCCACACTTCCTTTTCTTCACAAACCATCTGGTTCGGACCACTTTTTGGTTTGTTCTGCTGGTCTTCCTTCGATCTACCCGTCGGAGCCATCAAAGGATTAATTTTTGTGCCTTGTTCTCTGCCTCCATTATTTGTGAGATTGTTCACCCTGTTACCCCACTGCACTGGTCGTTCTCGAGGGGCAGTACATGGGTTTTGTTGCCGCTTATACGCCGTATTCGTCGGAGCCGGAGTCCTTATATACTGACTTTTCTTCCAGGCCACTGGCTGTTGCCTTCTGTCGCGGAACTGCTTATTATGACGCGAAGAATTCCAATACGGTATGTCGCTCCTGTCAGATGTTGTAACTGTACCCATGCGTGGAGATGTCGCTGCCAACTTATTTGTCCTTATGGCCGAGCTTTGAAGAGCCTGAAGTCTCTCTTCAAGGCCTCCTGGGCTGCTGGATATTTCTCCGTATCTAGTAGGATTCAGCAGCATGAACATAATGGCCTCATGTGGTTGCAAGCCTGGTAAAGACTCGGTAAGCTTCGAGAACCAGGCTGTATAATTCTGAGAACACTTCTTGAGGCCTGGCCCGGAAATGATCCAACACGCGTCTTTTGTATTCTTCATATGTGAGGTCAACTGGCAATTCCAATTGGACAGCTACTGTCCGGTCCACTAATTCCTGTACAGCTACACGCACAATAGGTGCTTCCAATGTAAATTCTTGGGCTCGCACTGATGCTTCAAATTTTTCGAACCACAACTGTGGCCTTTCCACATCTAGTGGTGCCAACATCGGCTTAAACTCTGATGACGGTCTGAAATAACTCGTCGATTCGGCTGAAAACGCTGGCATATTAACTCCTGATTCCTCTTCGGCGCGGTCGCCATTGTTGTGTCCACCTATGTTTGATGTTCCACGAATTTGGATGTCGTTAGAGTTTATTATTAACGTGTCGTCTAGACGAGCCTTAATTATGCCTAACTCGTCCGTTAAATTCTTCATTTGAGACGCCAGTGCCTGAATCAACGTTCCGACCCCCTCAGAAGACATATTTAATTGTGCCATAAATGCTTTATTTTTACTCAATTATATATAGAATTTTGCATGCACAACAAGAATCTATTTAATAAAACAAATCTACACATTAATTAATATATGTTCACATCAGCTCAACGTCTGCTTTTCTCAATGTGCTGCCTGCTTACTTCTTATCCGGGCGCTTCTGCGAGGAATTTCTGTTGAAATAATGTCTGCCCTAGAAAAGACCTTTTGCTCATTATTTGTAAGGTGCTGTGCCTATATATATATATATATATATATATATATCTGATCATTATGTACATACATTTATCAGTATAGACCAAGTATGGCATAGTATAAAATAGCAATTCATTCAGTAAATCGGTTTCGTCCTTATTTATAACGCATTACATACTGTTCAGAATTTGCCGCGGATAGGGCTCGAAACTGGGCACGTCTTCTTCGGAACCTGGTGCTCTAACCACTGAGCCACCCTGCCGCACATTACACGCTTTTTAGTTAGCCTTTGTTTCAGATTTAGCCTATATGGCATCCCTTTAGATCTGAAGCTCCAAATAACAATCCCAATCTGTCATTGTAGAGCAGACACCACGATACAAGGGGAAGTAGTATTGAAATGAACATTTATATAAGGAAACCGCAATCTATATACAGGGCATATGAAATAAGATATACGACTATAAAGTCTAGCAGTCTGGCCTATATTGTACTTGACTGGAAATATCAACTGCACAGTTTCTGTTCAGTCATGAGCCAGACGTTTATGAGCTATGCGAGTGAAAAATAATTTATCGCACGGTTAGTGATAAAAATTCTTTAAATCAATTTGGTGAAGTTGATAAAAAAACCAATGATATTTTATCTAATCAGTTGCCTAGAAATCCAGCATGTCGGTTGTCACACGTTCGTACGCGTTTAGGCCTACTATAACTGTTTTAAATGTCTGGCAAAAGCTTCAAAATTGTTATGATAGTTATTGAATAGATATTGTGTGTTCGACGTTTCCCGTCAAGCACAATGCATGCGAGACTACTTGGGGTGAGAGCCGTATATTTTATTTGTGATGAACTTTGGGTTTGTCCTTGCTAGTTAGTAATTCGTCGTTCTCTGGCTATGACTATGGAAGGCCAAGCGCGTCAGTACGTGCGAATGATGGTAGTCTTACTATTATTGGCGCCTGATTAAATAAAGTAGGATAAGTGTTTATCTAAATTTTGCTAACTTGTTTTCACTTTTCGGGCAATAGACGATTGCTTCATTTTGAATTTGCCCGTTTACACTAAATAAAATTGTTATTTAGTAAATGAAATCTATCTAGCACACTATATTTTCTTTCTAAATGCAGAATTCTTAGTAATAACGACGAAAGAACTTTTTGTTTATATATGCACTGTTTATTTGCAAAGATATGGGACCCGCAACTTTTCAAGCTATCCCACGTTCATACCATCTGTAAAGTTTAAAACGCATTTCATTTATTCCAACAATAGGAAACTAAATTTGTGAACGTCTAGACTCTCCGTTACTGTTTAAATTGAAAACAATGCCCATCAATTCGTAAATTCAGACATGAATTTACTTTAATTTGAAGCGTCGCCAAAGCTTTGGATACCGGACACAGCCCAATTTGTATAATACTGCCAAATAGGCAAGAATGAGAGAATAAAGAAACAATTTAAAAATCTTCTGTTATTCATAACCTTAATGCGTTCAGCTATGCATAAATAGAATGTGCTACAACGACTGCAGTGTATTTAAAGAAAATAGCAACAAACATTGGAATGGAATTTTATGTGCGTAGGAGGTCGTAACATTTTACAAGTGTACTGACTGCCGAAGAAAATCGATCCCAACACTGCAAATTAGCAGAACAAGTGGTATTAAGACATGAATTGTGTGTATACTGTCATGAATCAGCATTGGCGTTTTACATATGTTACGTGTCAATTTTACTATACACAACTATGTTAATGCAGTAAAATGCTTCAAGAAAAGTGATTGCATTTCATGAATTAGATGTGGTACTCTCGCCTGTCTAGCAAAGCTATATATGTGCTATAGTATACTTGGTGGACATTCAATTTATTCAAAGTAATATAAATAATTCCCGGATCTTTGTTTTGACTAACACAGGCTGAATTACAATTGTTTACTTTCGTGAAAATATTTCGGTGGCCATTGGCGGCCGACTTGTCATATTGGATGTACTGAAGAAGGCGGCTTCCAATGGCCGCCGAAATATTTTCACCTATCAAAGTACTGGGATTCAGCCTGTGTTAGTCAAAATATAGATCGGGTAACTTTGATAAATCCAGTTTCGCAATTTTTTTATATTTCAAGTAGTAGAAATTATGTCTGCGATGATTAACTGCGCAAATAGTTGGAAGTATTACTTAAATTAAAAATTCAGGACCTAGGAGAAGACCCGATGTAATTTATCAAGTCGACCAAAATGGTAAAATCTGGTGTCAGTTACACATACTAACGTTTTGATTAACCACCGTCTGACGGTTGAAACCGCAATAAATTTACGTTGTGTGGCATAATAATATTTTACATGAACTGTTCTCTTTTGCGGAAGCAAGAGCCATAAGGTTTAATTCATTTTCAAGATAGAAAGTTAACAGAAATTCTAACATAAATTTCTTTTAACATTAACGTCATTTCGGAAGATATTGATTTTTAAATTATTTGAACTAAGTGGCAAACAGCATTACAACAACATGATATACTTACCTCATCTATGTTGTCAAACTTATTCTTTTGGAGGAAATATTTTCGTTACCTTTTTCAGTATCCTTCATATGTCCGCAGCACATAATATTTTGACGACGACTGTATCAGAAATATTTTCGACAACCAAATAAATATGACAAAAATTACGTTAGTCAAAACAATGATTAAGTAATTTCGAATATACCAGTTCCGCACGATCAATTTTATAAATTTAAGCATAATATACAGTTAGTTTAGTGTCACGTAAACATGGAATTATTGATTATATGTGTACAGCAAATGAGTGCTAGGTTGCCCATTGTTAATGAAGGATGGAGATGGTCTATCGGACTTCTCCTAATTAATCGAATTAAAGGAGAAACAGTAACAGTTGAAGCGTCAGCAGAATAGCTCAATGAGTCATAGAGGTACACAAAAATTCTTACTAACGGCAAGTCCCTGTCTCTAGTGATGGAATCATTCAAAATACAGTCAACGAGTGCATGGTTGCTTATAGTTATTGTAAAGATAGATCTTGAGGAATTTAAATAGAGCCGATTTACAAATTTTATCCCTTTGTTCAGTATGGTTTTGACAAAAAGGATTGAGTATTTATTTCAATTCCACAAAAATAAGTTACAACTTTAAATAAGTTCTAACAAATATAATTTGTGTTTACATACACACATAATTGTTGCTTCTTATAGCTAAATGGCCTGCGTGAGCTCAGTACTCAGCATTGGATGTGTGAGATAAGCACAGGAAATTACATGAAGTGTCATATTAAATTTTCAAATGTGAATCTAATTATATATATAATGGACTTAATTAAAAGGTATAGCACAGGATAAAAATATATCTTCGAGAATATATATATATATATATATATATATATATATATATATAATATCCAGAATTCGGCACCGAAAATAATATCAGGTTTTGGAATAATCAGTGAAATTACGTGGTTTTCTGGAATGACCCAGTTGCTCAATTTAATGAATTCCATATTTCACTATGAATTTCATTAAAGCATATGATAAATGTGGATTTGTAAAACGTGTTTTAATGTATAAAATGATAGTCAGTGTAACACTTGCAGATATAGGACTTACAGCGCGTTCACGAGTGAAGTTACGCGTATATGTGTGTGTATGCGTGTGCAAGCACTGCTTTGGTAAGTTCACTGGAATATTTATGTTAACTAGTGCTTCTCATGTCCGGTGCAGCCGATTGCATTGATTTGTAAACTATGCGTATTCTTCTGTTACTTTGACATTTTACATATAGTTCAGTCTCCTTATGTAATTGTAAACATTTTATTTCTGTGTTTGTATGTATTTTAATCGGTTGCTGCCGCAAATATTATACACATATATAGCAGAGCTTATGTAAAACTGACTTGTGTATTGCAACTTGTAAAGATTACTTTGCTAGTAAAAGTTAAATTCTATTACTATTACATTTCCCAACATAAAGATAACGCTTCTCTTTAATAATTAGTTTTTGAAGTCCGTTTGTTGTCTGCTTTTATCTTCTGACATTTTTTCTTTTCGACAACTTTGATATTTAATGGTCTGTGGGTTCGTAACCACATCATTAACTGCGAATAACGCCACGTTTCTTTTTTTGTGGGAGGGAACAAACTTCGGAAGGTGACGATAATACTGTTAATGGTGTCATTATAGCTCATGGCCATATTTTTATTCGTTATTTGGTCTATACTTTTAACGGGTTAATTGCTGCCATTTCTTTATTTATATCAATCTTGGGTCAGTTAAATTGGATATCATAACCGCTTGATAGCAAATGCTTTTAATATTGCCATATATTGCAAATACGGCGCTATTTGTATCGAATATTATGGCCACAAATCATCAAGCCGTTACCCGTCACATATATCGAAGAAACAAAGTGTAGAAGATAAAATCCGACATACAGCTGACCCGAGAACTAATAATAATTCTCAGGGAATGTTATCTTTAAATGCGCTTGTACAAATAAGGTAATATACATTTATTATCAATATTAAAGTCGTCTTTACCAGATTCTGCACACAGTTCAGTTTTACATAGGCTTTGCTCAACGAATTTTGTGTAATTGCTGTAGTAATCTCGAAAGTCAACAGATAGGAACAGTAAGAACTAGTGTAGAATTTTGAATGGGAACAAAACTACGAGTGAAGTGTCAATATAGTCAAAATATATACGTATTCAGAAAATCAATGCAAGCAACAGCATCGAAAATAAGACGTACCAATTCAAGTGAATTACTCCAACGAAATGCCCCAAGCAATGTCTTAGCCTGAATTAACAAATATATGCGCAAAAAAGTTACTAACGAATACGCTATATCTCCTTCACATCAAATTGTCAGTCTATTAAATAACGGAAGGATTTTATTCTAAATATTGCTCGTATATATTAAACATTGCTCAGGATAGACCAGATTCGTTCTAATCCAGCATTTATCAATCACTTTTCATAATAGCCGTTCGCATGTGGTGACACCACAACCGCGATTCCCCCGTTAGTGGATGAGTTTCATTAGTAAAGAATAAATGCTCTATCGTTTAAATCTCAATCACGGCAATTCTGGAAACTACTCGATGAGTTCCTACTTAAAACAAATCCTAACTTTTTGATGTTTATTAATTAATAATTATTCAAATCCTGACATTTTAGTTTAGTTCAACATATATATATATAATAACAGTAGTAGATTATCTAAATTATAACTATAACGCTGCCATAAAATATATTGTGAAATATAAACTTTCGAATAAAGTTTTAATTTGCAAATGTGAAAGAAAGGTATTTCAATGTTGGATTGATACACAGTATTTTATGCTGTACTGAAACGCTTTCTGTTCTTCTCATCATCTCATTGTACCGTCCTATTATCCCAAATTCTTGACCAGAAATATACTTAGGTTAAAGGGTGTAATACCAGCTCCTACTGATGAGTCGCCAGTAAGCACGATATATATATATATATATATATATAATAACAGTAGTAGATTATCTAAATTATAACTATAACTCTGCCATAAAATATATTTTAAAATATAAAATTTCGAATAAAGTTTTAATTTGCAAATGTGAAAGAAATGTGTTTCAATGTTGGATTGATACATAGTATTTTATGCTGTACTGAAACGCTTTCTGTTCTTCTCATCATCTCATTGTACCGTCCTATTATCCCACATTCTTCTACCAAATATATAGTGGTTAAAGGGCGTAATACCGGCTCCTACTGATGAGTCGCCAGTAAGCACAAAACGATTGTGAATGAAATTATACTTTCCGTTCATGCTGCCTTTGGTTTATCGTTCTGGTCACAACTGAACTAATTTGTTACTAGGTTCGCAAAACCTAATACATACTTGCATATATATTAGTTCTTCGCAACAAACAGCATTTAACTGCAATATATTAAATTGAATGAAGTCATGCTTACCGCGAAATATGATAACTGATATCGATGAAGGCCAGAGTGTTTGATTTAACTGTAGTAACAGGTGTTCGGAAATTGTTGTAATTCTCAATTTGGGTGAACTTTAGCATAAATTTATATCCATCAGGTTGGTATCATGTACCGACTCGGAAACCATAGTGTTAGTATCCGGTACTCATCGATTTAAAAAGGTATCAGTTACTAACACAATAGCCATAGTGTTAGTATCCTTTACAGACTCGATATATATATTATATGGTGTAAGTTAGCATTGAAGTCGTATAGTCGTTGACTTTAGATTATGTTAGCTTCACTATTACAGGTTTACACATTCGTCTAGGAGATTGTACCGTCCTATTATTCCACATTCTTCTACCAAATATATAGTGGTTAAAGGGTGTAATACCGGCTCCTACTGATGAGTCGCCAGTAAGCACGAAACGAATGTGCATGAGAACATACTTTCCGTTCATGCTGCCTTTGGTTTATCCTTCTGGTCACAACTGAACTAATTTGTTACTAGGTCCGGAACACCTAATGCCTACTTCTAATCAACTTTTTTAGTGGAGAAATTTTATGATCAGATATGATTGTCTTCGATTTTGGTGTACTGAATTTTTTCTAATCAGATCAAATTAATTCATATGCTGTATTTCTACAGTTAATCGCTTGATGAAATGAAGCTGAACCGCTTTTATTATATTGAATAAATTTTAATGCGCTACCTGGAAAAGATGTCTTAAATATCTAAATACGAAAGGTTCTCCAAGCATTGCCATTAAAATAGTCGTAAAGCTGGATGTTTTATTCTTATTGGACACTACTCCATTGAAAGTCTGGACTGCCGACGGTTAATGACCTCGCAGCCCTCTAATTCAGAGTTGCCCAGTTGTCAATCGACAGTATGTGATCTGCAATTGGCGTGAGATTCTGTCTTATACGAAGAAGGTTGTTTCATATGGACAATCGTTAGCTTTATTTTAAAAGCGAAGGCAGAATTTGCTAGCCTTCATTTTCTTTTTTAAGACGAACATTATATCAGTTGCATATTGAATTGTGAAGTTAAACTAACAATATTTATAAACTCTATCACAATACCTTTATGCAATATATTTAAAGTATAATTATTACTTATGTCATTATTGTGTAATGTGAAATAGATGAATACTGGATATGTTGAATCATAAAATAATTATAATGGCATTTATAGTAATAAAGTTCTAGACCGTTATTTTTACCAAATCTAATTTTGCCTGAATAATTTTATTCTTCATTTAGAAAAGTTAAAATATCACAGGGAAAATAAGTTGAACTATACAATAACATATATGAAGCAGAAACACGCATGCAAAAGTGCAAAAATGTGTGGCAAAGCTATCATTTGCATCATTCTGTCAATTTAGTTGAATAGAATCTATTTAACAATAATCAATTGTGCGGTTGGTAGTAGCAATTCTTTAAATCAAGTTTGCGAGCTTGAAGTAAACACCGATCCCATTGTATTTAACCAGTCGTTGAACAATGTAACAAAACTACTGCCAGCCGCAACGCACCGACGCGTTTCGACCTTCCATGATCATCATTAGAGTTCGGCGGCAAACTGACTATCGCGAATCAAACTGCATTGAATAAATATGGAAATCAAGGTTAGTTATGCGGCTCTCACATCTATAAATCTCGCATACATTGAACTTGACTGGAAATGTCGACTGCACAATTTCTATGTAGTCACGAACATTAACTGTTTGCAGCTTTCGCCACACACACAGACACACACACACACACACACATTTATATATATATATATATATATATATATATATATATATATATATATATATATATATATAGAAGAGAGAGAAATACAATTGAACAATCATTGATTGCGCGGGTGGTGGTAACAATTTTTTAAATCAAGTTTGCGAGCTTGAAGTAAGCACCAATCCCATTGTATTTAACCAGATAAATCTATTTGTCACGAATCAAATTCAAATTGGCGAATTGTTTGAGTGTACAACGTTAGAAATCTAACTTCAATTACACCTACTGACTCGTTTCGTTCTTTCGCGATCATCATGAGACTGAGAGTAAATTTTCAATCTTGTGCTCTTGGTTAGATACAATGGAATGGGTGTTTATAACACGCTAGCAATTTTTATTGAATGAATTGCTATCACCATTCATGAAATTAATAATCGTTTGATTGTTTATCTTATGGATTTTTTGTGAATGTTCATAAACTTTGTTAAACTATATCTTGCTTCTATTTTGTGTTTTTGATATTTTTGAACGTGTGTTCATGTTTAGTGTGGATGCATTTGTACTGCCAGATTGGTCAAATTCCAGTTTAAACGCCATTCATTTCTTCAACGACTTGCGTCTAGCTGCCAACAAACTGTGCTTAACAAACGGAGAACAAGCGAATGAGATGTATTTTAAACAGTCTTTGATAGCTGAGCCAGCAATCAGTGAAATGCTGACACCACCTGTAAAGTGGATAACTCCGCTGACAAACTCTTCAGTGGATGGTCAGCACGTATCGTTGGTAGGTTTCTGTTGAATCGTGCTCAATTGGAGATCTTGAATGATTTGTTGACCTAATAAAATTCTGTTCATGTACATAACCCCACAGTGATCGTTATATTCGGGAAGTGACTAATATTGGATTGCACAAACCGAGTATGGACCGTACTTGATGCGCTCTACAGTTCAGATTGTCATGAAATACCTGTGGTAAAAGGGTTATCTATAGGATTCATATTTGTCTGTTAACTTGCTTCATTTCATAAAAATGGCTGTTTATATTTCGGCGTGTTGGCAAATTTTCTTAAAATTATCGCATATTTCGAATTGCTACTCAATTTGACAAACATAATAACGTGTTATTGTCACTTGGTTTTTAGCAAAGGAGTACCACGAAATTTTTATTGAAGTAAACATGAGGTACAGGCTGCTGCAGCAACTAAAACATAACTAATAAAAAAAGCAAAATATAATGCAAGCAATCTCATCAAAAATATTTTTAAAAACATGATAAAAGCAATAACGCAAACAACAACTGCGAAATCAACAAGAATAATGATGATAATAATAACAACCACAAAATTATCAATTATGCACTAATAAAAAACTCTGTGAACCACAACGTCATCAATTCTAAAATGCGGAGGCAAATTAAAAAGTTGAAGTAGAAAACAAATGCAGCAGCAACAACATGGGCAACAATTACTATTAATCAAGGTTGCGATCTTGATATAAAAACCTGACCCATTATGTTCTAAATATGTCTTTATAAACTAGGTATTGTATAGTGTGGAAAATGCAATTAATTTATACTAACAAATGTATGTACATAATGTGCCAGGTGTTTATAATAAGTTTGCAACCTTGATTAAAAGTAATTTTTATCATCGCCCGCGCAACCAATGCTCGTATAATTATGGGCAAATAAATTTAACGGAAAATTCACCACTATTATCAGCAATAACAACTAAAATAAAATCGTCAACAAACACAATATGCTACAGCTACATCAAGGTAATTGACAATGTGAACTGTCACAAAATGACACCGCGACGGAAAGAACAAAGCAACAACGAAAAAATAACTTAAAAACGAAGGACATCGGCATTAACAACAAACATCATAAATGACAAGACCAAAAATATAAGTTATGTATTGGGTGTTGCGTACCTAGTAACAAATTAGTTCAATTGTGACCAGAAGGATAAAGCAAAGACAGCATGAACGGAAAGTATAATCTCATGCACATTCATTTCGTGTTTACTGGCGACTCATCAATAGGAGCCGGTATTACACCCCTTAACCACTAGATATGTGGGTGAGGAATATGGGGAAAATAGGACGGTACAATCTCCTAGACGAATGTGTAAACCTATAGTAGTGAAGCTAACATGATATAAAGTCTTGACAATGCGACTTCAACGCTAACTCACACTATATAACATATATACCGAGCCTGGAAAGGATACTAACACTATGGCTATTGTGTCAGTATCCGATACCAACATTAAAGTACCGAAAAGTTACATGGTACTAGCACTATGTTTGTCGAGTCAGTACATGGTACCAACACGATGGATTTCAATGTATGCTATAGTTCAACAAAATTGAGAATTACGACTATTTCTGAACACCTCTTACTCCATTAAATCCATACACACTGGCCTTGATCGATATCAGAACAATTTTACCCACCTACGGGTGCTATCAATTATCACACAACTGCCAATTGCGGAATAAATCTAAAAAATAACAGCGCTGCGCAAGGAACATCAAGATTTAAATATAAGCACAAAACAGCAACAACAATAAAAAAGAAATAGCAGCATCCACTGTAACAGCAGTGACAACAACACCAACAAGAATATCAGAAATGACTAAAACTACATGATAAAATTAAACACGGAAAAGCAGCTCCAAGAACATCAAAGTAAAATAAATTACCGTAGTAATGAAAAACCACAAATTAGCAAAACTCAACATAATCAATTAAATAGTGAACAACATCAAAGGTAACAAAAAAATGGAATTGATTCAAAAACGGCCTGAAAAACCATAAATAAAATAAAACAAAACCAACAAAAAAGAAATATCAATAAAACCAAAATAGCGTGAAGAAGTACAATAGCATCACCAACATATAAAACCGACACATAAAATCTACTAAACAATCAGTGATTGAACATTAATTGATTGCGCGGATAGTGGTAACAGTTCTTTAAATCTAGTTTGTGAGCTTGAAGTAAACACCGATCCCATTGTATTTAACTAGTTGTCGAACAAAATAACAAAACTACCGCTAGTGACACGCACTCTCATGATTATCATGAAAGGTGGAAACGCGTATATGCGTACCACTGGCGTTTTGTTATGTTGTTCGATGACTGGTTAAATAAAATAGAATTGGTGTTTTCTCCAATGTATTGGAGACTGTTAGAGGTGAGAGCCGTATATCTTATTTTGCTTTCCATATGTATGTAATGCGTTTTGAACCTCGCTAGTCAGTTTACCGTCGTACTCTGATGATGATCATAGAAGGTGGAAACGCGTCAATGCGTGCCACTGGCGGTAGTTTTGTTATGTTGTTCGATGGCTGGTTAAATACAATGTAATTGGTGTTTAAACAGCAAATTTGATTTAAAGAACCAGTGATTGCGCGGGTGGTGGTATAAATTATTTAAATCATGTTTACGTGCTTGAAGTAAATACGAATCCTATTATATTTTAAACAACATTACAAAACTACTATCCGTCACACGTACTGACGCGTTTCAAATTTTCGCATGCGTCAGTATCTTTGAATGACGTTAGCTTTACTATATTGTTCGACAAGTGCTTAAATACAATGAGATTAATGTTAATTTGATTTAAAGAAGTAAAAGATCAGTTTAAAAACGAGTAGTAGTATCGAATTAAAAAATGCGCATGTGAAACAACTGCTAGTCTCATTCCATTCAATAAATCACGCGCTATAACAAAATAACTGCCAGTATCACATTCTGGCACGTTTTAATCTTCCATGGTTGATCATCATAACAGCATTATGAAAAACGCATTAATAATGTTTAGGTCACAATACTTCTGAAATGGGGCTCTCGAATCTTGTTTTCACACATGCAAAATTTCTATTTATTCAGAAACTGAGTTTTTCCAAGCCTTCAACATACATAAGATTTCCAACTTAGCGATCAGAACTTTGTAGCTCAAATTAACTTGGATTTATGTTTATCCGATACTATACTGCGGATATTTACTTGCCTTAATGGCCACTTGACCTTTATAGCGTCGTATAAATGTTTAGTTTGCCTCAATTCTCTAGGTTATCGAGGAAATTATACTCTTAGTAATTAGGTACTCTTTCTTATAAATTTCCCTAAGAATTTGTGAGCATAAATTATTATTTTGTGGTTATTTATAAAAAAATTTACTATTTTTTGTTTATCTTATTATGGTTGCATGACAGTGTAACATTAGTTACTATTGGCTTTTGTATTGCTGTGGACGATGATGTTTATCTCATAAACGTTTACTTTATTTAAATAGTTGATATCAACACCAACACAATTCATGATTGGTTAATTGAAAAATTCCACCAAAAGCTACAAAAAGCTTATACTCCTGACTGCAGAAATTGTGCAGCCTACATTTCTAATGTAGTTGAGACTACTAGGAGTGGGAGTCTCATCCTTTATTTTCAATACATCCGTATGCATTGTACTTTCATCTTTTATAGTCAGATTACTTTCCTGCTCTGATGAGGACAGGAAAGTCGAAACGTGTCAGTACGTGCGACTAGATGTGGGTTGGCTATGTTCTGTGGTAGTTTAAATGAAATGGGACTGAAATTTGTCTCAAGCTCTTGATCTTTATTTAAATTATCTACCAGAAATAACAGCTCTATTAACGCATATGCAGATTTACACTTACAACTGGCTAATCTAGCAGCTATATGCACACTAGTGTGAATGAATGTAGCATAAAGACATTCTTATATATAAATTTGAGCTTCTTTGTTAATTGTCACTATTTTCAGTGTTTGTATGAGAAAGAACTACATGAGTAATGATGCTAAAAACAGTTTACGCAATTTAGAAATTATAAATTATGGTTGTGACAAACTTCAAGTCTGCAAAACTTGAAATTTTTTTAGAATTGATATTTGCACCGTGTATGTAAAATGGTTTATCAATAATAACTTTCAATTATTCTAAACTGAACGCAATAATCATGACATGAGCAAGAATGCATGAGTGTACTTGTCAACAAGTTCCGTAATGTAGAGCGAGAGCAATATGTCATGTCCCTGTGAACATAAGGAGTAATACCGCCGAATTTTTTTTGTAATTACTGGCTACTCAACAGTAAGTGCTGAAATTGAGCCCAAAATCGACTATGTAGCTGACCAAATATTGTCGAACGTCTAATAAATAAAGATGAAAAATTTCTTTCTTACAAAAACTTCCATTATACTTCTCCATGAATTTTTATTATTTTAGTTCTTGGACGGTGAAAACAGCTTCTCGTCCTGGTTGCCTGATACGACTCATCCTTCCTGCAATTCTCCAGCCTCATCGGATAGTTTACCGCCTGCACTTCCCATCTTCCTCAGACGTGGTTGGCTACGTATACAACTGCAGCCGTTGAACTATGCCACGGGAGTGGTGTGCTTTGTTGAACGACCCGTCGGTTCCACGTCGTCTGCTTCAAACAACCAAGCTGGCAGTTCTCCAATGCATGGGAATGCAAACAGTGAATCATGGGCCAAACATCTACGAATTCTACTGCCCTCAGCAAAAGTAAGCATGATTATTTTGTAAGCACAAATTTAGATTTTTTTGCGAATATTTGTATAGCATATGTGGATGCTGTGTATCCATTTATTAACTTCGTCACTTTCTGTGACTTCTGCTGTAGGTAAAATTAAGTTTTTGGCTATAAATAATTTGATAATCGTTCATTTATTTCATTAAGTATATGTCTATAACGAGCCGTATTAGTACTATCTTGTTTCGTTGTGGTAACTTATTCACTTGTATTGGTATTTTTACAGTAATTTCTAAACAGTAAGCTTGTGTTTCGCGTACCGTTGGCTAAGTTTATTTTCATAGTTGTGGATATTCGATTTAAGTAAGCAGTCTTTGTACAGTCCAAAAGGCTGCCTTAGTCTAAAGGTGATACCAGTATTAAATTCTTTGCGCTATTTAAATTTCTATGGCTTGCGTCCCTGACAATCTCTCATGACCAAAGTCCCACTGCTGGATTACACGTAGTGCACCTGCGCTCATTAGGAGAAGAGGTGAAAGCATTCCTTAATGCTTCATAACAAGCTACTCCGGGCAACCGTTGGGTGTCAGCCTATGGTAGAGAAATTAAAACGGTGTACCTATATCGTCCTCCGTCTGGTGGACATATCAAAGACGAAACTAGCTGCAATAGGAAACTCGAGGAAATATCAATTTTCTGCTGAAATTCGGATCACTCTTGACGTATTAGATACTATAAAATCAACTTTTAAAGGACTGGCTGGCAATGGTTGTCTTCTTGTTGTTATGAGAAAATCGGCTGGTCTCTGCGTCAATGCGCTCAAACATGTCATTGAGGAAGGCGTTCATAATTGGCATAGCCTTGTAGGAAATTCTCATATCTGGATACACATGACGTAGCACATTATAGATTTATATGGTGTAAGATTCCTTTCTCCTCCGCGCTTATTCTTCTTGTCAGTTTTAAGGCACTTTGGCGCCAACCTGCAAGACTGGCTGGCATTTGGTTCGTTATTCGCGTAATTTCCCAAAGAAACTGTGCATATTTTCATAAGCCTGGCTTATTTCTCCATGGGTTTCGGCTGCTGTAGAGAAAGAATGTCTTTTAATTGTAATTTTGACCAGCTTTGAATCTTTGAAATATTCTTATATATTTTAATACATAATCTGGTGTATCTAAAAGACACTGTTCTCTAATGAGTGTTCATAGCGTACAGTTTTGCACTTTTAACTGCTTTTGGCGCGTCTTAAATTTAGCTAAATTGTTTCAAAGCTATTAGTTAAAATATGTTTCATACAGTTTGCCTTAACAATACTATTCAATTGGAAGATTATTTACTATTGATGCTGAATTGTACATTGTTTTATATGCAATTGAAAGTTCGTGCAAATCTTCGATTTTTGGTTGAAAATCATAACTAACAATTTTTCACTAGATCACACTAATTTGTTACTGTTTTTTGATGGTATTTCTTTGAAAAGTGAGATTATTTCGCTTTCCTTTTTTATTCTGTTTTTCTACGACGGAAATTGCTTTACGCTTCATTTTTATCTACCAGATTTAATTATGCTTGAAGTATTTTTCTACGATTTATGTTGGCACGCTCTGTTCAATAGCATTATTAGTCGAATTAATGGTAAATTTGAGGTTCATAATTCAACTTTGGTCTATGGTTTCTTGTAGAATCAAGTGATATTCGCACATATGAGGTTTGCCTTCCTATTTCATATATACCTCATTGCCATTGCGTAAATATGTTTATTTATAACAGATATGCATGCATTCATGTGTAAATACGTGCATATGTTAAAAATGTTACATACAAAAGTACATAAATAATAAATGTACACACACACTGACAAACCCATATATATATATATATATATATATATATATATATATATATATATATATATAAGCAATAAGCAAATATACACACATACATACATGAATAAATGAATACGTTTATACTTATACACATACAAACGCACAAACAATAAAAGATACATACATGCGTTAATACATACATAAAAACATACATACATACATAATGGGCATTCGGGCCTCCTGAACAGTTGACTACATTAGAGCCAAACCTATTACATCGAACAAGACCCGGTTTAAACATCCAAAATTTCCAACGAAGTGACATATTAATCGATTGGTCACGAAACACATAACCAAAGATCAATTTACTTGACTCCAGGAAAACCCGAACACTCATTAGACCAGCCTCAAAAATATTCGAATGGATTGAAAATAAAAATTAAGATAACCCAGCTGCGTAAAGAACATTACTTTCATCGTTAACAGTGACAGAAATTACAAAACAATATGGGCGATCAGCACTGCAATTCGTCCCACTGCACTGTTACCAAGGTGACAATATGGAATTGAAAAACAATACGAAACGGAAAATAGAATACGGGGAAAAACATTCATGCACCTAACAGCCAACAAATCGAACATTTTACATGAACATTGATTGCGCGGGCGGTGACAACAATTATTTAAATCAAGTTTGCGTTCGTGATATAAACGTCTGTCTCGTTATGTACAGACATTTGTAAGTATAAACGAAGCATCGTATTGTTTAGAGAAAGCAATTTATCGAGTAGACCCGTTTCGATCTTATTCGGAACTCATCTCTTACTGTCCAGAATTTGTCGCAAACAGTGCTCGAACCGGGACAAGTTCGCTTTGGCATCTATTTCTCTTATCATTGAACGGCGGATTGGCTCAGTGGTTAAAACAACAGATTCTGAAGCAGACGTGCTTAGATTCGAGCCCTGACCGCGGCAAATTCTGGACAGTCCCTGATGAGTTCCCAATAGGTCAAAATCGGTCTACTGAATAGATCGTCTTCTCTAAACTATGCAACCTTGATTTAAATAAAAGCGCACATTTTGAGAAAACTTTTGTATTTCTCAAAACAAGAATGACCAACTCTTAATCATCACTCACAAATACAATGAGAATAACTCCTACATACACAACAACACACACACAAACACACACAATTGCATTCGCAAATCAACCCGATGTAAACCACCAACAAGTAATAGCAGTGTAATTGAAAATAAAACGAGTTACCACCATCTTAATTAAATGAAAATACAGGGTAAATATAAATAAATGATTGTAATATTACTGAGTGTTCTTAAAATAGAACGGCCATTATCGACTTTTTTATGTGTTTTCTTCTTAATTATATATATATATATATATATATATATATATATATATATATATATATATATATATATATCAGTAAAACTAAACTGGTTCTCCCTCAATTACTCATATGAAACCCCCTAAAATGGAAACTGCAAGATATATTTTTATTGGGTTAAATTTGGTATAAACTTGCCTATTTATCGATAATACGTTTCCTTTCAATAATTCGATTATGCTTATTGTATGAGTTAATTAAGGGCTATTATTAAAGGCAGTGCAGTTAATCGCTATATATATGCACGACTTTATGGAGTTGACTCTCTATTTAGAAGAAAATCAATCATTGAAAACACGAAAGTAAATCTTTTTTCTGGAGTGAGTGATAAAAATATTGTTTAGGCTCAACAACAATAAAGCATTAATTAGATACTCTGCACACCTTATGCTCTGGTTTAAGGAATAACAGATTTCTGTTGTAATATATTTTTAATATATGTGAGGGGATTGGTTTTGGAGCGAGATATTAATTCTCATTGTATACTTATATTGCATCTTAGTGATGTTTTGATTATAGTTGCTACTTTTTAAGCAACGTATTTTTATCTGGACTCAGCATCATATATGCTTGAGGAAATTGTGCACGTTATTTTTTTTAAAGATAACATTGACTATCTTTTAATTTTGTCTCCGTGTTGCTCACATGCGCGCATTTCGTGACACCCTTACAGCTTCATGTTTTGACTATTTCGCCGGAGTTCCTCTGTCTCCTGCTTCGTATGTATGTCTGCATGTCTATTTGCAAGAACATACTATATAACAGGTATTAACAACAAATTTAAAAACGATCATTTCTATTATTAAACGATCTTTAGCTGCATGGTCAATGGTAAGAATTATTTAAATCATGGTTACCACCTTGATATGACTACCACTCTCATTATATATATTTGTCATTATAGACTAAGCATTGCGTAATGTAGAAAATGTCATTCATACAGTAGACCGGTTTCTTCTTTATCAGAATGTTTAATTACCGTTCAGAGCCTCGGACAGGGCTCGAACCTAGGTACGCCTATTTCAAAATCCGTGACTCTAGGCCCCTGTCAGGTAGGGTGGCTCAGTGGTTACAGTCATACTCTCCGAAGCAGACATGACTAAATTCGAGCCGTGTTCGCGGTAAATTTTGAACAGTAATTGAAGTTTTCTCAATAAGGACGGAACCGGTCAACTGAATGAATTTCCCTTTTTACATTACACAATGTTTAGTTTATTATTGAAAATTTAGATTTATAATGTGAATAATGTTAATTTAACGAAATGACACTCATGTTCTCTTTGCTATATCTCAGCAATAATTCAATATTTTGTCATTATATAATTAATTGTTTGGAACGAAATGGGTTAATTCGGATAACACGCTTGCACTATACATAAACAAACGGGAAACGCAGTACACCCTCTGAGGTACGCAAAAACGCGCGTATACACACGAAAACATAAGCGATTATCTAGTTTATCTTCAAATCCTGCACAAATCGCTGTTGCTTATTAAACTGGCGATTAAGTACGTTACATAAAAAAGCCTCAACTATGCGTAATTCTTTTTGGTTTTTGCCTAAACGAACACCAGGAAATTCGCCACATTAGGAGTTAAAAATTAAAAAAAAATGTGTTCAACCATTTTGGAAACGTTCTTTCCTATGTGAGACGCGTGTATTCCAAAAGTTTCTTGAATTCGCTTCTTTAGTAATGAGGTAATCCTGTACACATAATGCACTGAGGAGCTATGGCATTTGTGTAAATAAACAATGTTCGACAATTCGAATATAGGTAGCTTTTGCTTTGCATTTAAGTTAGATGACGCTTTGTTTTATAAAAGAACATCAATTGTGTATTATGCATACAGGAACTCAATGTTTTTTTAAAATTATTCGTATATGTATTATGAATGATGCATCCACTTTAAAAGTTATGTCGACATATATTTTATTTTGTTTGGATGAGATTGCATTACTTTTTTGTGGTTGCTCATGCTTCATGTTTGCTCCATCATACTTTTCGGGGTACCATTTTTATTATAAAACAGTTTTAAGCGCCGTCAATTCTTGACATTGAAATTGTTCAAGAAAGATTTTTTTAACTCTGTAGGTTAAATTGTGTACCAAATTTCTATTTTGGGAAATTGGGACATCGTCGTGGTAACGAATTTACTGTCCAGTTCATGTCTGTTTTTGATATATTTATTTTTCGAGGAATAACTGATTGAATTTTATAAGGTGGGAGCACAGAAGAATGCAAAGAATTTCGACACATTAAGGAGATAAGATTAATAAAGCAAAACAAATGCATGGGTATTGTTCTTATAAATAATAGCGATTACATTATTCAAATAAGCAATATTCTTGCTGACGAACAGTGATCAAACCATGACAAGTAAATAAAGACCCATCAGAAACTAAGGAGGCTTTAATATGGTATGCGATAAAAAGTATATTTGAAGTAACTAAACGTAGAATCAACGATACGAAGTTTAATGATATCAATAATATCATACATCGTTTCAAACAAGCAAAACAAATGGGCACACGCGCGGTCAGAGTGTACGGCATGACGAAATTACACAAAGTAGTTGGAATGAACAACTTGCCGCCATTAAGAGCAATAATGTCAACGTTTATCATTCCACAACACAAACTGGCTGTAGAACTAAAAGAAGTCCTACAACTACTAAAAATTGAATTATCAAACAATTGTGTTCATGATACTTTTGATGTTGTAAATAAGATAAAATCGTTCATTGATGAGATTAAAATTAATGATGTCTTTGATGTAAACTATCTATTTACAAGCATCCCTGTTGAAAAATCCTGGATTCCGTCTGTACACACATCGATAGTAATCAACATTTATTATCCATACCTGCAAGTCATGTAAAAATTCTCTTCAATACGCGCACTAGATATATTCAATTGACATTAAATATTCAATATTTCTATGGAGAGGCGATTGCCAGTCCGTTAGTAATTCTATTAGCTGATGTTCTATCTGAAGACATTAAAACTAGGGCCAATTATTCAAAAATACTACCATACGTATCTGAGGTATATTGACTCCACCTTCATAATCATAAATGAAGATATCGAAACGTACGACATGCTTAAAGACTTTAACAACTTGGGCAATCACATTCAGTTTAATGGCGAGTGCGAAAATCCATAGACTAACGAACTGTCTCTTCTTGATGTAGTGCTATTTAGACAGGAAGATGGACAAAACAGTACATCCATTACCACAGGGCTGTTCTCATTTTCCAAAAGAGAAATTTGACACGAAATTTATCGTGTAGAATAAAGTTTATCTGATCTGAAGAATTTCAGAGTCATGAACTGTCTATGCTCAAAAGAATTATATTTGAAAATGGGCACCACAAAAAGTTTATTAAAGCAAACATGAAGCATAAACAACGAAAAAAGGGAGTGAAGGCATGTCAAACGAAACGAAAATATGTGTCAGTATTTTCTCTAAATAGGACGCACCATCTAATATATTTACCCGAAGAATTAAAAAATCGGGACTTCTCGGATATCTTATGCACAACTGATGCTTAAATATACAACAAAATGTCTGTTTAGCATAAAAGTGAAGGGTAAGCTACCTGCGATAGAATGACACAATGCTGTTTAATTTTACTTTTACCTTAGTTTCTCAGTGCGCTATCTTGGTCAGCCTGGCGGATTATTAACTAAGTGAAATCACGAATATTTTAGTCTACATAGAGCTGGCATAAGAATGGACGCTTCGCAATAATTAAACGCAATGTTTATATAATCACTCTCCATATCACGCGGATTTCCGGGTGTTATTCAAAGCGAAGACGGAAAAAAATTACGCACAGCGAAGGCTGTTTTATGCAGCATCCTTTATTGTCAGCTAAACAACGAAAAGTACTTTGTACATGAATTGATTATAAACTTAAAATTTATTTGAATCATGTTAGTGATCTTGATGTAAAACCCAGACCTATTATATACATGTATTTGTCAGTACAAACTAAGCATAGCTTAATGTAGTATAGACAATTCATCAAGTAGACCGGTTTCGTCCAAATTGGGAACTTCACGTCCTGCCAAAATTTTCCGCGGACAGGGCTCGAACCTGGGCACGTCTGCTTCGGAATCTGGTGCTCTAACCAATGAGCCTCTTTCGCATATTACAAACAATTTTCAGTTATATACTAACTAATGTTTCTTGATTAGTCTTTCCTTTAGGTGGAGCGTATTTGACATCATTTTAGATCTGAAGTTCCAACAAACCCCTCCCCAATCTGCCATTATAGAAAAAACATCTCGCTACATGGAGAAATGGTATTGACATTAACATTTATATAATTAAGCAAACATTGGCTGCGCGGGCGGTGATAACAATTAATTTTAATCAAGGTTGCGGCTTTGATATAAAAACCTGACCCACAATGTACAAAAATTTGTAAGTATAAAATATGCATTTTATAATGTAGAATAGGTAATTCATCCAGTAGACCGGTTTCTTCTCTACTTGGAACACTTCAAGTACTGTCCACAATTTGCCGCGGACAGGGCTCTAACCTGGGAACGTGATTTATTTGTGCGTGTGTGTGCGTGTTATTGCGTTTCTGTGTGCCTCACCATGCACGCTTTTCTCATAATGTTTGTTTTTGTGCGAAGTATGCTTTAGTTTCAACTTTATCCACCTTTCTTTCCAAAAATGGTCTATTTAAATTACCAGATGTTGCAGTCGAGTTGAGATTTGGCGAAAGAAATGGCCATTTTTACCGTATTGTACATACCAACTTTATATTAAATTTATACGTCGATGAATACTTCATTTCTGAGTTCAAATTAAAAATGCATCGAATTGGATAAACTAAAATTTATACATTGCAAAAATAGAAATTTGCATTCATCATAAAAATTTTTATTTGAATTTCGCCGGAAATAACTTAATGAAAGATTTAATGAATTCTTCGTTGCTGAATTGAAAATCACTAATATTATCTTTTATATTGATAATTTGTCTATAAATTCTAAACATAGCATATCAAATAATGCAATATATCGGCTGTTCAGTATTTAGATACTGTTTGTTTCGGAGTACTAATACATGTGGAATTTTTTAGTTACATGGTACCAACACTATAGTTGTCGAGTCGGTAGATGATAACAACACACAGGAATTCAAGGTTCACCAAAATTGAGATTTACAACTAATTATGAACACCTGTTATGGTTTTCTGGCTTGCTGACACAACAACCACACACTGTTGGTACTCTTTACTGTCTGGTATATATATATATATATATATATATATATATATATATATATATATATATATATATATATATATATATATATATAAGTATTGCTTTGAAGCCACATTGTCGAGGACTTTATATTATGTTAGCTTCACTACTGCAGGTTTGCATATTCGTATAAAATATTGTACCGTTCTATTGCCACGCATTCCTCACCAAACTATATAGTGGGTATAGGGTGCTGCACCGGCTCCAAATGATGAGTCGCCAGTAAGTACGAAACGTATATCCACATGAGATTATAAATCTGTTCATTCTGTCATTTACTTATCCTTCTGGTCATATTTAACTAATTTTTTACTAGGTGCGCAACACCTAATACAAAATTATATGTTTAGTTACATACATACAGAGGCACACACACACACACACACACACACACATATATATATATATATATATATATATATATATATATATATATATATATATATATATATGGCATTTAATATCCACTGTTTATTTTGTTTTTACATTTATTTTTTTATAATTCAAATTTCGAAATGAAAAGGAAAAGAAATTTTGTGTTTAATGCATTTCTTTTTTGATCTGCTGTATGTAAGCACATAATCTACATTGTTCATTACCACAGTTTATTGAATCATTATTTTATATTGGGACTTCCGTTGAATAGTGCGGGACTGGTTTACAATATAGTAGTTATAGCGTGTTACTGGGCAATTTTTGTGCGTGCATGTGAGTGTATTTGTGTGGCGGTATTGATTTAGGTAATTGTTTGTAGTATTTGTTTTGACATAGTAAATCTGTTGTTCAATGAAGTCACTTATATTTATCTGTTTATTACACGTATACCACTGCGATTTGGACACTTCATATGTAATTCAACCTTACGCAAATTTTCGATTTTTTTTGCTTGTGACTGTTTGTTTTCCGTCTCGTCCGCTTTTTCGGTTATTCGCTTTGTTGTTTACAGCTTATGTAAGACTGCATTGTGTGTAGCATTGGATAAGGATGACTTTGATAATGATAAAAAGTTTCGATAGCTTGATTTGTGTACGCTTTCCGATAAATGTAGCGATCATTTTACTTCAATAATTTACATTCTGATTGTTGATCTGACAATTTGATACTTTTATTTCGGATAATTTACAGTGGTGATGTCTTGTGGATTTATTAACTGCAAATAATGTCGCATTTTATTTTACCGTTCGGAGACATTCCAGCGCAGAGGAAATAACATGCTTGCTTCATTATTTTCGCTTGTTAACTTGTAAGGTATATTGCAACTGATGAAGGCTATCGATAAGTTTAGCCGAAATATTTTGAGAAAAGAAAGCTACTGGAACAATGAAAGCTGCGTTTGTCAAAACGCAGATCAGGTAATTTAAATTAATACAGGTTCGATGTCAATTATTTGCTGGATTTGTAAAAAAGGCTTTCAATCTTGGATGCCTCAATTACCGCCCTGCGAGACTTAGATGATGGAATGCCACTTTTTGTCTTGTATTCGTAGCTACCACTGAGGAGTTACCAAATACTGACTAATCCATGGTCCATATGTTGATTTATGCTTTCATTATTTTGGTTTTTCTGTCATACTTTTAAACTAGAAATGGATACTTTAACTAGTTTTAGATTATATGGTAAGCGTTAGAATGTAGATTCATCTGGTTTATGCAAATAGGAGAATTAAAGTTTTCCGTTAATAAATAAAGTTATATCTAATTTTAGAATTAAATTTTTTATATCTTCGGATTTCTGATTAATATTTAATATTTATTTCCTCTATTCTTATTCTGTATTTCGTTCATTTTTTCTTTTATTTTTACTGAATTTAATTTCCGATCTCAAAATTTTTCAGATTTCTGAATACTAATTTATTCTCTAGATTGGTTAATCACAGAAATTCTCTTTTATTCTCTCTCTCTCTCTCTCTCTCTCTCTCTCTCTATATATATATATATATATATGTACACGAGAATGGAGATTCGTAATACATGTATTATTATTATTTCATATTATTTTAAATTCGGTATTTATTTACTGTATATATTTATATAATTTTCTATGCGTGGTCGTTTTTATTTGCTCTAGGGGAAAAGAACTGTGCTTCTGGCCTACAGGCGCTAAAAACATGTGCGGATTAGAAGAATAAGCAAATCTAGATGTGTTATGCCTCTAGTGTAATCTTTCCTAGGAATTTAGATACAAATGACGTGTTCAGATAAACATATTTCAACCATTACTTGATTTTCTTCTAGTGCGAAGAAATTTGTTTCTATTTTTTTAATTTTTCTCCTCGGCAAACTCAAAAAATTTTCACCGGAATGATTATTCCTGTTTTATAAATTTCGTACACGTCTCTTCATTAGTTAAAATCCTCAGAAAGCAACGGGGTGTATTTTGATTCACTTTGAATCATCATATCATTTTTAATCAAGTTCTTCCTTGAACTCATCATCTGTTGAAAATTTTGTCATGCAGCTTAACGTAAAACAAATGGTGAGAAATGTTGCCATACGTATTTAACTCATATTCACTTCAAATGATATCGAATACTCTTCCAAGGAATTTGTGAACAGTTGATGCGGAATATGCCTTAAGCATACATACATGTGACGAGACTCTGCAGTATTCTGGTGCGCATATGAACTTCTGACCGGGCCTCCTCATTTTAAACACTTTCTATAACCATAAATATTAGCTAACTTTCCTAACTGCGTATAATAATAAAAGGTTTACTCCCTTACTAAGATTATACCACCAACTGCAATTCGCTACGCTTATCTTGGTACTCTCAACATTTTCGTTCGACCTTTGTTGACAAAATGCTGTGAAATAGTCAACATCATCCTAATTGCTTTATCGTTTTGAGAGATATGGAAGTGTCACTTCATGTGTTCCGGCATAGCTCATGATAATTATGTTAGTAAGCCCGATTTGAGAATTTTCTAACTGCTAAATGATCATATTTTCCCAATTTTAGTTCTCGATTTTGCGATTGTACAATATGTGCGTTATGACTTTTATTTGTACATTCCTCATAATACGCTAGAGGTTAGGTGCCTTCCTTCCGCTTAGCTGCAGTTGTAAAGCCATGCGTAGTCGGCTTCTAGTTGTCCGTGATGCCAGGTGCACGATAACTTTCGTCACTCCGTGTTCTATACTGGCTTAAGCGTGTGGAATATCATTGCCACGATGCATTTTCTGGTGATTTATTTTAACAAACCATGTCACAGTGTGCATGCATTGCCATACGTTTCTGTTTATCGTCGTTAAAGGATGCTGTGGTTGGTCCAACAGTGTACTTTTAAGCGTTGTTTTCCTAATGTAAGGTATGTTCACATGTACGATTGTTGTTTATTCAAACTTTAGTTTATTGTACACCAAAATACGACTTACACGTGACTAGTCATAGATATTGATGTGGTTAGTTAACTGTACTGTCAGGAGAAAAACAAAAATGTCATGCTGTCACATGCAATGCAAAGTTCTTTTACTGTTAAAATGAATAATTAAAGTTCGACCCACATATATATATATATATATATATATATATATATATATATATATATATATATCGTAAGGTGAAAAACTTATCGAGAACTATGGAAAAGTTTTCTACGCATAGAGCTCGAAACATCATACGGTTGCTTCGGAGTCTGGGACACTTTCAACTGCGCCAACCGAACGCAAATTACATTAACTTTTCAGTTATTTACTTATTTATAGTTTCGGTTAGACTTTTCATCAGGAGGAGCCTATGTGGTATCTATTTTGATCTAAATTTATAACTAGCCATTCGCAATCAATCATTGTAGAATAGACATCATATTACCAACCGAAGTTATATTGAATTGATGAATCATGACAGGACTTTGATTATTTATATGTTTGAGTTCAAAGTTATCAAGTAGAAATCATCTACTTCTCTGCTTCCTTCTACACTGCACGCTTTAGACTATTCCGACAACACACACACAAACACACACACACACACTGCATATATATATATATATATATATATATATACTATATACATATACTTATAGTTAAATCATGCTAGTACGTATATTGATACATAGAGAGAAATTACTTTTGTTATTTGTTCTCAATGGTACTTTAAAGAGATCTTCATATTAATGTTAAACCACTATGTTTATTTCTCAGATGGTATTAAATAAACGCATTTGTTATGCGACTGGTGTTGTACAAAATAGGATTGGTGCTTGTCTGAAACACGGGAAATTTATTTAAAGAATTGTTATCACCATTCGCAAATTCATTGAATTTTCATTTCTACAACTTAAAAACAAGTAGCGGGAGGTAAAATATGTTCTGTTCGCTATCGTATAGAAATTCTGCGGTTGACATTTCCTGTCAAGCACAATAGTTATATACTGTTTCTTGTAGGGAACTACTATATTTACAGAAGTTTGAAGATGTTATTGTACCTAGTATTTTATAAATTCAAATACATTAGAAAGGATAGGTCAATATGCATTCATTTAAACTTGGGCAACTCTCATCAGTAGACGGTATTTCAGCCTATACCTGCTATATAATTTGGTGAAGAATGTGAGACATTTGGGCGGTACAATCTCCTATACGAATGTGCATACCAACAGCAATAGAGTTGACTTCATCTAAAGTCTTCGACGATGCGACTTCTAAACCAACTTATTATATGTAATATATACCGGGCTCGTAAAAATTACCAACACCATGGTTGCTGAGTCGGTACCTGATACAACCACTATGTTTGCCGAAAAGGTACATGATACTAACAAATAGATTTGAAGTAATGCTAAATTTCACCAGAATTGAGAATTACAACTACTTCTATTGCTCCAGTAAATCAATGCGTTTTGGCCTTGGTCGATATCAATTAACACATTTTGCGGTAATCATGACATCATTTTATTAAATATAATATTAATATATATTTTGTTGCGGAGAATTAACATGTTATATCTATTAGGTGTTGTCTCCTTGTACCAAATAGGAACAGAGTGATTGATCAAAGTCAGCATGAACTAAAGGTATAATCCCATTTACACATGAGTTTCGTGCTTATTGGCGACTCGTTAATAGGAGATGGTATTACGCATTATACTCACTTAATATTTGGTGAAGGAATGTGGGATAACTGGACGGTACAATCTTCTATTCAAACAGAAGTGGAGTTAACTTCATTTAAATTCTTCTACAATGGGACTTTAAAGCCAACTCGCTATATGCCGTATATACCAAGCCAGAGTTTATGGATTTGCTGGTGCAACAGGTGTTTAAGCGAAGTTATAATTCTAGATTTTGGTGAAATTTTGTATATCTGGATATTCGTTGTGATGGTACCATAGTTTTAGTATCTTTTACTGGTACATACTGTACATAAAGAGTTGGCCCTGAAGTCGTATTTCCGATGTTTTTATATGAAATTAATTCCGCTACTGCTTGTATACACATTCGTATAGGAGATTGTACCGTCCAATTTCCCACATTACTTGTCTGAATATATGGTGTGTATAGGGCGTAGTACTGTTGAGTCGCCAGTTAACACAAAACGTATGTATGCATTAGATTAAACTTTTGGTTTATCCTTCTGGTTCTATTTCAAATCAAGTAAAATGTATGTGAGATTACTAGTGGTAAGAGCCGCATATCTAACTTTTTTGCTTTAAATATACTTTGCGGCTTTATTCTCTTAATTCTGTTTGCTGTCGTACTGTTGTGATGGTCATAGAAGTGCGAAATGCGTTTACACGTACGACTGACTAGTTTTTCTGTTGTGCAACTGGTTAATTAATTTGTAATTTGTCGCAAAATTGGTTTAAGTGAATGCCTACATATGTCTTTGAAATAAAAATGAAACCAATTAATTTATCGCATCAAGCAGATGAATAATTATGGATGTGCTAGCACACAGTCAGCAAATAATTTGCGTTTAATCGACCTATTAGATTATATCCATTTTACAATAATATGCATCCTGAATACAGTATACACAGATTGTCGTGTTGGTTAAGCTATTCTACACTTTTCCTTAAAAACTGGTGTTATGTTCTTGCACGATCATAACGTACTTGAAAACTTCTCGCGAGGTTTAATTTATTTCGCCAGTCTTCTTTAGGGCGGTTTATGCATATGTACTATGCCACTCCAAAGGATACACTGCTGAAAAGAAAAAATGTTTCTCCTTCGAAACGGCCAGTTGAATTTATTAAATCAAAGTTATTAGTTTGAGATAAACAACATTACCGTTATATATATATATATATATATATATATATATATATATATATATATATATATATATATATATATATATATATAATAAAATGAAAATCCAGGATGTATCTGAATGAATGATTGTAAAGTGAAAATTAGTATTATCGAAATAGATAGCCACTATCCACTTTGCTATTAAACGTGTATTCACCTTTTAATAAAAATATAATGTGTAATATTCGAATTCAATTGACACTAGAAATAAATAAATAAATAAATAAATAAATATATATATATATATATATATATATATTAACTAAGTACTGTATAGGCTTGCAAAAGCAATTACGTCCTTATATGAAACTATTCAATTGCTAACCAAAACTTTCCCGTGGACTCTATCTACTGCGTTACTCTAACACAAACTTCACTTATTTTTCAATTAAATTCTAACATATACTTTTGATTAGTCTTTCTTTTAGATGGAGCCTAATTTGTATCTCGTTTGACTTAAATTTCGAACAACTAGCCAAACACAATCTGGCATTATAGTTCAAGAATCATGTCAACTAGAGAATTGGTATTGAAATAAAGATATATACATTTAAACGGCCCTTGATCGTGCGGGTTTATGAATGCTGTATATTTCGCCTAGACATCAGTTATATGCAAATACGGTATATTTAGAAAGTATTATAGACAAGATTTTACTTCCTATGTTCACATTATCACTTCTAGCAATTTACTTATTTTCGTCCTACGCAGTCCTACGTAATTTTTTTTAAAATTCGAATTTTATCCTGCGGCTTAAACTTTAAATAAATACATACTATTCATATATATATATATATATATATATATATATATATATATATATATATATATATATATATGGGTTGCATAAGACAGAAAATGCAGTTAATTTGAACGTTATTTATTTTGGGTCGCGGAGATATGTCATGATTAAAGATATACGCAATTAAATTATCATTGATTGCACAAGTGGTGATAAAAGTTATTTAAATCAAATTTGCGAACTTGATATAAACATCAATTATATATTCATTTTTTTGTCAGGATAAACTAAGCATTGTATTAAGTCGCAAAACAAATTCATCCAGTAGACGTATTTTGTCCTTATTGGGAATTCGATAAATACTGTTCATAATCTACCTCTACATTATACAGTGCGCAACTTATTCTGTCGAGTATTTAGAAAGGAAATCGTTTCTGCATCAAGCTCACAAACTTTTTATAGTTTTAATCGCTATCCAAAAAATCAATGATTTATTAATTATATAAAACTTCTTTCAATATCGTTTCCATGAGTGACGTTGTGCCTGTTCATAATGAGAGATTGAGGTTGGCTGGTTTAAAATTTAGGCCTAATGAGATTCCACTTGAGCTCCTCTTGAAGGAAAGACTAACCAATAACAAAATTAAGTATATAAATGAAATGTTGGTGTAGTGTGCGGTAGGTTCGTATAGTGAATATAGCCACAGACTCTGGGACAAATGTGCCCAGGCCGGCATTTATCAATAGGGACCAAACAGGTCTCCTGAAGTAATTGCCTCTGAATTATGATGCAGCCTTTAGTTTATACTGACAAATTATATATATACATATATATATATATATATATATATATATATATATATATATATATATATATATATATATATATATATGGATTTATGATCATATGAAGCTTGCAAAATTGATTTATACATTAAAACCACAATGATTGCATTTCCATATTAGGTATAGGTCCTATGCCTGATAATTATGTGGTTGAAAAATGTGGGACAGTTGATCGCCATAATCTTGTTTACGTATGTAGCTTTAAAGCGGTTGTCGATTAAACTCAATTTAAAGTCGTTAGAAATTCGTAGCGTCAGCTACTTCAGATGAGTCCTCAGCACTGATGAACCGCATTTGTATATGAGATTAAACAATTTTGTTCTTGCTGACTTTTGCATATCTTTCTTGTTCTGTTTGAATTAACTTGCTTATTGATGCAGTATATCTAATAAATGTTTTTCAGTCATTTATTAGTTCAACTTTGCGCGCACTCGTTAGTAATAACGAGAATCTGTGCGGCTGAATATTTGTCTTATTTCGAGTTCAATTAATATCTCTATTCAACTAAGTGTTTATTTGGTGGTATATGCTGATTTTTGTCTGTCGGCTGTTAGGTATCGTTCCCACTGTTATTACTAGCAAGATTGGCCTGTCTATTTCCACAAAATTAAAAAAGCAAACGCTTTACCTTCTTTATTATTATTCATGGGTTTCTATGGGATATAGTAAATGAATACGTGTGCTTGCTTCGTTTTTACAGGAATTATTGTTAAGTTGTTCACACGGGATGCCTTGGTAGAAACTTTGTACTTATCGATTTTAAAATTAGGTGCTATTCGTTAAATTTTGGACTTCGATGCGGGAAACAATGATGACATTGGTACATCAGCTTATCAAATGGGTTCACTCACATTTACCGTGGAATTCGATAATTTAGTGTTATTATAAAACGTTCTCAAGGTTAAGTCCCGGGTCTGAATCCAGTTTGAAACAACAGAAATTTTTTAATCTATTTAGCATTACATAAAACACTATCGCGTTAAGAAAAAGCAGAAATTAACAAATGTGCACTTAAAGCGGAACACGCAGTAAACCTTTTAATAATCTACATTCTATATTAAGCGAGATGAGAAATATTGCAAACAGAAGTTGTATTTACTTTTATATGATTAAACGAACATTGTTGTTTGCGTAATAATAACAATAATGATGATTATTAGTAATATTATTAATTTATATCTGAGATTGATGATTCAAGGTCAACAAAATTTGTGCAAAAAGTTATAACCATATGGGCGAACATGAATTTTAAAATTGAAGAACTTATTTAAGTGTGATGAAATCTGCAAAGTTATGATCGTGACTGCATATAAATTATGCATATGACAGTCCAATCACGTTTAATTAATTAATTAAAGTAAGTTGACTTATCTTAGATAAAAGCGAAGTCCATTTTATTCAATCAATCACACAACAACCAAAAACATTCGTCAACCCCAAGTACTTACGTTTTTCGACTTACCTCGGTTATCATCATATCACGACGGTAAACTGACTAAGGTAATAATAATAAGCTAAAATAAATTGAAATAGAAACCTTGCCAACGAAACTTCAATGGTAGCGAACGTGTCCAAATAATTGCATATTCAGTGTTAGTGAACAAATTCAAGCAATGACACATCATATGGTTTTATGAGAAAGAGAATCATTGCGAAATTTCGACATAAGTATGGCTAAGATTTGATTGGTCATGACAAATCTATACTTATGATGGAATAAATGAAAATTGCGGCAAATTCTGGCCAGTACATGATGAGTTACCAATAAGGAAGAAACCGGTCTACTGGATGAATTGCCTTTTCTACACTATACAATTCTTAGTTTATACTGACATATGTAAGTAATTAATGGGTCAGGTGCTTATATCAAGGCCGCAACTTTGATTATAATAGTTGTATTTGCTTGGCCAAACTAAAACAAAACCAGCAATATTTTTCTTTGATTCCACCAAACCCACCTTACTGTAAGACTGTCGTCAGCAAAAACTGAATATTTACATGCACGACCCATGTTAGCATCTTGGTATTTCCAGCGTAATTATTACAAAAATAGTTCTTTGTGGAAATATTGTATGCACGGCATGGTTTAATGTTTGTATCAATATTAATCAATTATGTCAATGAAGCTTGACAGTGTAGTTAGACATCTTATTCCGGAAAACAGGTCGGTAAATGTTTTCATTTGTTCGCAGTTGCCGTGCAAACTATGCAACCTTTTCTTAGAGTATTAATGGTAATGTCATAAATCACAAATTTAGTCAATTAATTGGTCAACGATATTATCTCTTCCTGTTTACGACTTCCTTCCATCTTTTATGTTCTAGCATAGTTAACGTTATTTTTAATGTTGGTCTGGCTCATTATCTAGTTTTCAATTCTGTATTTAGTTTTATCTCTCTCACTTAAACTTGATTATTATACGATTTATTATCGTATATATCAAAGTCTTATGCTTTTTTTGGATCTTAATTTTTTTGTAATTTTTTTCGTCCTATTTAAATGAATATTTCATATGTGAAAGGTGGCTGGCAACTAAATTTAAATTTTTTGCTGCTGAGGTCCATGGACAAATAAGTCGTCTTTATGAAAATTGTTATGAAGTTGCTTGGGAATATTGTATCATGTTATAATAATCAATTATCTTCAAATCGAAGAAACAGCCAAAAATCCATTCGCAGGGTGTGAATTTAGCCACAAGTTAATGCCAGTGCACAATTTTGATCCATTCATCCAATTACCAAGCTAAACTCTGTATAGGTTGTTCTAGCACATCCCTCTCGCTCTTCTCGAATCCATTCGAGGATGAAAGAATTGTGCATCGTTGATGTAGCAAAGAGCATATGTATAAAATGGAAGTTGGCTAGAGTACTAGTGTTCACTTTTTGTGAATAGGCACCGAACAGGTACTCCTTTACAGATTGCGGTAATAAGCTCAAGAATATCCTTCTAAATATTTATTTAACAAAAATTGAAAAATCTGTAGGGAGGCTAAAGGTTCCGGTGGATTTGCGGTTCATCACGAAACTGAATATTTCCACCACGATCAAAATTAGGAGTTTTCATTTAAAGCTCTTACCAAGATCGAGAGGTTAATTCATGATAAACTACACTGTTTTCGATTTGCGTCAGATTTTTAACAAATTTGAATGTGCCATATTCCCTTGGCAGAATGATAACTGTTAATAAGTCAGATATGAGCATCTACTTCGTCGAGGTTGTTACGCTTCGATGCTACTTTTAACTCATCAGCAACTTTAAACAAGTATTGAACTCATCCGTTACATCGCTTAGACCAATAGATCAAGAATCTTATGGCCTACAACCTCCTCATAATTTAAAAGCCGATGTTGCGTATAGAAGAGCTTGGTTACTAGTAGAGTTGGTGAAAAATGCATCAGGTTTTATTCATCTAAGACTAACTGGGGCTTTCTTAAACATTTTTCATAGCGTATCATTATACAGATATTTAAACATAGTTCTAGTAGACCAAAAATTTTAGGCAGGTAATTTGATTGAACCACCATAGTACCAGAGGTATGCTCTCGTATTATGGACTAATGAAAATCAACGCACAGATGCTAAAATCCAGTCCATCTGACTAGGAGAAAAATTCGCATCAAACATGTCTGAATTATATAGTTACACATTGTGGCAAGTTACCGCCTGCGACGCTGCCAAATAAAGTTCATTTTAACCAGGTTAAGGTCACTGGCAAGATTGGAGAGCCAGATTCCATTGCGACAGCTTTTAACAGCCAGTACCACCTTTCCTTCAGCTCCTTCTTTACATGGTTTTGATCTTGCTTGGTGCTTAGATAGTCGGCAACCAGTAAGGTGTTTAAACTCTGTTAAATGTCATTGACTAAATTCGAAATTTTTAAAAAGGAAATCATTACTAGCAATAGCTGACTAATTTAGAGTTAGCATGTATATCTTTACGACTTGGAGGACTATATTACTTACACTGAATATTGCATATTAAAAATGCGATTTTGTAGTTCTCATGTCAAGAAGGCTTTCGCAGCAACTCTAAATAGAAGGAAGACACACCATAAATTATTCGCAACTTGGCGTGGACGTAGAAATGCTCATACTACCTTTTATGCCCGAATGAGAAAAAATCTGCAAAAGTTTGGTATTCTGGCGAAAAACACTTGTGCAGTTCGACAAGCGTAAAAGGTAACTATCAAGCGGGTCGAGCGCTCACATTCCACTGGCTAATATTTAAATTATACCTGATCTTAAGTGACACTGAGGATTCAGCCGAGTCTGTCGGAAATCACGCGTACATTTTTAGCGTGTGTTCTGTTTTGGCACAAATTAAGTAGTGTCATAAATCGCGCTTCTTCTACTTAACCCATGAATTCTTGCATATTTTATTTATTCTACCATTGAAACTGAGGTCAATTAGGCATTATTTGTGTTGTGAAACTTTATTTTCGTGTCTGCACTGGTAAATCAGACTAAGGATCATGTATTGATTTGGAAATGTTATTCTTGCGAAAGTCAGCAAGAAAGGGAAATTCTTTCGTAAAGAATTTTAACTTATATGGGCCAAAATGCAAGATTTCAACACGCAATAATATCTTTTCTCTCATAATAAATTATTTACATTGAATCATCTGTTTTTGTACCTTATGTCAACAAATTACCGGATTACAGTTGAATACTGTTTGTTGCGAAGAACTAATATATATGCAAGTATGTATTAGGTTTTGCGAACCTAGTAACAAATTAGTTCAGTTGTGACCAGAAGGATAAACCAAGGCAGCATGAACGGAAAGTATAATCTCATGCACATTCGTTTCGTGCTTACTGGCGACTCATCAGTAGGAGCCGGTATTACGCCCTTTAACCACATATATTTGGTAGAAAAATGTGGAATATATATGTAGTGTGAGTTAGCATTGAAGCTGCATTGTCGTTGACTTCAGATTATGTGTAGCTTCACTATTACAGGTTACACATTCGTCTAGGAGATTGTACCGTCCTATTATTCACATTCTTCTACCAAATATATAGTGGTTAAGGGCATGTAATACAGCTCCTACTGATGAGTAGTAAGCACGAACGAATGTGCATGAGATTATACTTTCCGTTCATGCTGCCTTTGGTTTATCCTTCTGGTCACAACTGAACTAATTTGTTACTAGGTTCGCAAAACCTAATAAATTACCGGATTGACCTACTAACTACGATTTCATCAGTTTATGCAAGCATTCTTCTTACATCCATTTTTCTATAAAATATGACTAACAATTCAGTTCAGATGAGTTTTAGTGAAAAAAGACCCCTTCATTACTTCATAGTTTAAACAGTTATTGATTTTTATTCTATTTCATTTAGACATTCACATTTCAAAATAACTGTTCTCCTATCTTGCTTTTGCAAGGTAATTGTACCGCTGAAAATGTGATAGTTGCATTATTGCCTTGCTTCTATGAGCTATCCACGAAAGTTGGTGGCTAATTACTGATTTGATATCGAATATTTTCCGTCATAAGGACAAATAGCTGTGCTTCTTTTGACAAGATCATGCGCAGGCAACTATGTGCTTGTCAGACAGTGTAAAAGATACCGAAGCAATGCTAAATACCACTTCGAATTTTGACTTGTTATTAAACCTAAATGTCAACTTTTGTAGATATTAACGATACTAAGTATAATAAAGACCAAGAAAATGAACATAAACACATACTTTTTTCGAATGCATTTAAAATAAGCATAATCAACACCGAGGAATCTAGGTATACAGTTACATTTCATTGTTCCGTGATGCTGAGCTTATAATGTGCGTGATGCAAAAGCCATATGGTGCTTATTCTGTTGAGGTTTTCAGACGTGCATCCGTTCCATGAATCATCTTATGACATCGAAATATGCCTTTTCTCTAAAAGTAGTATTTAAATTCTAGAAGCTTATAAGAATAGAATCGAAATAATCTAGAACAAAAAATAGCGTTATACACAATTTACTACTAACTTGGAGGCTTTTGATGACCGGTCCGCAAATTCATGTCCTCTTTTTGGGGCGCGTCATGAAAGGTATGGGCATTTTCCCAAAACAACTCAAAATACGCACGAAGATGATGCATTATAATTGTGTGCTTTCTGTGTTGCTTAATTTGGAAAAATGCCTTATCTCTGAAGACGTGCCGGCATAGAAGGCATGAAATGTCAGATCGTTCATCAGGTGCTTCCAAGTTTATGGGCAATTGTGTATAATGAATAGTGATGCTGAGAAGTTATCGTTGGTGCTTAAATGACAGTTGCAATGTTAAAAAAACTGGTTGTTTATGTACGCGGTTGTGGAGAACTGACATATATGCAGTTTTTAATAAAGTGTAGCATACCTAGTAACATATAAGTCCATATAGGAATGGGATATACCCAAGAACAAAAGGGGAAATCTCATGTACGCATGCGCTTTTCTGGAGATTCATCTAAAGGAGCTGGCACTACACTTCAAACACATTATATCTATTGCCAATATATGTTAAACTTTCGGCAGTTAAATATAAACATATATCAAACTGACCTTCTCTAGGTAGAAGGTTGTCAGCAACTCGAACAAGTCTTGCTTAGTTTGAAGGCTACTTGCCATTATTACTCTAGTCTACTTTTCTATGTATTCTAAAAATAATCCTGAGAAAATCATAGCATATACGTTATGGTGCAAAAACGTATACTGAAAATTTTCACGTGGTATTATTAATTAAACGAGCTTATTAGTAGCATGACCGAATGAAACTAATGACCAAAAGTAACTTCAATGAATATGACAAACTAAAAATCTGCATGCACTATATAGGTCTATAAATGGAGATTTTATATCTTTAATATGAGACTTGGTATTATGTGCCATTCTATACGTATATGTATAAATCAGTTTCTTTCTTTTGTCTGTTAAATGAAATAGGCTTTGGGTAACGCGGGTGCAGACGAAATGTTGACGAGCCTTACCGGCCTGCTACACGCTTTGCAGTTAGTTCCATGCCTCACAAATCCTGAAGCAAGCGAGACCGCGACTCCGGTGACAACAAATAGACTTAGCGTCTCTAGTTCAACCGCTGCACGCAGGTGAGATGGTGGTCTTGTACTGTTGATAGCATGGCAAAAACCTAACCACTTCAATAAGTATTAATGTTGCTATCTGATAACAAATATCGTGACTAATGTAAAGGATGGTAAAATGATTTGTAATATCTCCTAAAATTCAATGAACGGGAAATTACTACTTGAGATTACGCGATTAAAGCCCGTTGTAGCTCCAATAAAAGTTAATACCACAAGAAATGTTTCTGGGAAGTCTTCTGAGGACACTTCACCTTATAAAATAGAGAAAACATGCGCTAGCGTTTTCACAGTGGACTCTTTTGTTGCTGAAATGCTTAAAGCTGAGTTACTAATGTGGCTGTCTTTAGCTGGCTGACTTTAATATGCCTTTGCATGTTTTCATTCTTTCCGTACTTTTTAGTGAGAGCAAAAACTAGCACTAACAACTTGAAACTATGAGTATAAAATTGCTCTTTATGCTGTTTCGGATTTCACTTGTCAATTGGCCTTAAGGATGCAGGCTAATTTTCGTTGTTAAAAGGTAAAGCTTCTACCTCTGTCGGAAAGGCACTATAGTAATGTCACACTTTGTTCTTTATATAGATATGAATGTGATTGCGAAGTTAAGAAAAACCAGGCTATCCAGCGGAAAACTTCAAAAGCGGCCGAAGCACATGGGTGACTATCAGGCGTACTATTGCGATAATTATTCTCCTTTTTTAATAAAATCCTGATTTTAGTCGCTCTTATATGAACTTTATTAAATGTTCGATTATTTCAACAGGGCTTAACATGACATTCATCGACGGAACTTACTCGATCATCCAAATTATTATTTTCAGGAAACGGGTGGATTTAGTAATGAAAAAGCTTCTGAGAGATGGTATAATACAACTAACCGAGGCCTGATATTGTTCAAGTTGAACTTTTTTATCATGTGTCTTTTCATTTGAAGAGACTGCATTATGAAGTATTTTTCTGCAAAATGAATTGGAATTTTTTGTTCATTTTAAACGAAAATGAATGGTTGGTTTATTTTGATAAACATCGTCCATAGTGAATTTTTGTGTCAGCTTTACTCTCTTCTCATGCGTTGAATATTTGGTCGACCCGCTCAGTGACCACTAAAAGGGAGAATAGTAATGGAACTGCTATTGCCAGTGGATTAAGTCTGAGCAGGTTTGAATTGATTTGTTTATATTTTTGGATACGAATTCATTGCTATTTAAAATGAACGGCACTAGAAATATATTTTCCTATATAGAATTTTTCCTGGTTTCTATGTAAACGAGTGACTTCGTTTAAGTTAGTTTCTGGATGTTAATTATATTTATGCAGACCACCTGTAAGACTGATTTGACTTTTACTAGTTTTCATTTTGTGTTTCGGTGTCCTATTGTTTACGTATAAGTAAAATCAATCAATGCTAGGATGGATGTTGTTGAAAATTATGAAAATTATTTTGCTGGCTTGAGATAGATAGAAATTCCAATGGTTTAGTCGGGAAAAAACAGTATGTGTGATTGACTTTAGTTTAAATGTTTTACGACACGTGCAAAATTGAGAGTTGTGGGTTAACTTAAATCCGTAATATTGGTCTAAATAACTATATTATTCTAGTCTTACGTCAAGCTCGTCATCCGCATCAAAAAGAGCTGTTTCTTAGAACCACCGCCTAAATTTACATCAAAATCTCTATTTGCGACAGCATAATAATTTACTCAGATAGACGGATCGAAGGCTGAGATAGAATCATCGATAAAATTGTCATTTTACTGTGATAATCAATACAGCTGTAAGCAACTTGAAGGCTTACGCAACATAAATAAACTTGGATACTATAGTCAAACCGGCGAAGCCTAATAATCGGTATTCATTTCCATGGCAAGTAAAAAGATTTCAGTTAATTTTTTACTCCAAAATACGACTTAAAGATAAAGGCTTCTACGTTATTCGTGGGCCTTCAGCTAAACAATTAACTGCTTACCAACATGTAGCTTGTCCATGGTATATTACAGTTATTTTCTATCAATCACGCCTACACGCATCGGTTCTCAGTTGGAAGCCACAAACTAGAATACAAAACTATTATATTGTATATATATATATATATATATATATATATATATATATATATATATATATATATATATATATAGATAAAGTGTGTCCGTGACTCTTAACATTATTGAAATGTAATGCATTATATGCACATAAGAATCAGTAAATGTTTTACTATATCTATCTATATATAGCTATATATATATATATATATATATATATATATATATATATATATATCTCTATATATATATATACATTTCATGTACAAAAATAAAGATAAATTTTATTAAATACAAATTATTTGATTTTTGCATATAGAGAGGGTAATATGAATTTTATTAAGGCTCGCATTCCAATAGAAACTTCCAAAGTAGTAGATGAACTAATTGCGTTAAAATGTAGAGCGCAGTAAACGTTATTGTGTAAAGAACATTATTATCAGTGTATTAAACAATTACAATTTCCAGGAAATTTGGCGCACAGTTTGCACAACCAAGCCAAGAAATCTTACAAGGTTGGCGTATTTTAGAATTGAACAGTTAAATAAAGATGAAGCAGTGTTGTGGACATTAATCAGGGTTTTATCTTCGGTATTGGATGAGCTAAGTATTTTTGCAAGAATGCGATTTCTGATTCGTTTTCCAGCTGTTCTGAAGAAATAACAAACAAGTGTATTTAAGAAATTAGAAAGTGCTATAAAAGATGGAGTTTATGCGATTTAATGGCGATTGATGTTGATAAACGTGTGTTTAACCTAAACGAACATTGGTTGCGCGGGTAGTGATAACGATTATTATAATCAAGGTTGCGGTCTTGATATAAACACCTGACGCATTAATTACTTACATATGTCAGTACAAACTAAGAATTATATAGTGTAGAAAAGGCAATTTAACTTATCACAAATACCAATCGATCAACTAGTAATGGAAGCACTGTCGATGTGCCTAAATTAGAGAATTCATCCTTCATATAAAAGCGCTATTGAATTTTAGGTAGAATTCCAAATGTAATTTGAAAAAACAGCCGACTTACATCCTACAAGAATTGATTATCAAAACAGGTCTAAGGCAAATTTAGTTGACGAGGCTTCATATTTATAAACGTTTAAATGCGCATAACAGCATACATTGACAAGGCATCTTTCAAATTCACTTCAAGATTTCGGCAGAAATGCAGCCACCAAACTAGTACGCGTTGATAAAGACAAGAGTGTTGTGATAATAGACATATTCGACTATATACAAAAGATGGATTACATATTGAATGAAAATACAAAATTCACGCGTCTAAAGGATAAATCAGATGAAATAGACAGAATGGAGCGAAGAGTAACAAATGAAATTAAGAACTTAACAGATACCGGTTTAATTGATGAGGCCATTGTGCAGAAGTTCAAACCAGTTGGATAATCTACACCAATAATATTACGATTACCAAAAACACACAAAACGTTTGTCCTATGAGGCCAATACTATCAACTGTCGATTATCCGTTACATGCATTGGCTAAACGATTAGTCCGTACACTGGTACCATTGAACATGTAATGTGGTGTCTGTTCAGTAATGACAGATTGGGCATGGTTAGTTGGAACTTTGGGTCTAAATGGATGCCATATGAGCTCCACCTAAAGGAAAAATTGACTAACCAAGTTACATTAGTTAGTATATAACTGAAAATTGTGTGTAGTGTAGTGTGCGGCAGGATAGCCTAGTGGTTAGAGCACCAGATTCCGAAGCAGACGTGCCCAGGTTCGTATCCTGTCCACGGCAAATTCCAGTCAGTACTTGATGAGTTCCCAATAAGGACGAAACCGGTCTACTGGATGAATTGCCTTTTATACACTATACAATTCTTAGTTTATACTGACATATGTAAGTAATTAATGGGTCAGGTGTTTATATCAAGACCGCAACCTTGATTATAATAATTGTTACCACCACCCGCGCAACCAATGTTCGTTTAAACTACTAGGTAATTATTTGGGTGGTGATTCTTTTGATTTTGTTAACAGAATTCAAGATATAAATAACAGAAACTAGTTTACAGTGTCTTTTGGTGTTACATCTTTGTTTATAATAACTAAAAGTTGAGAAACGATTGGCGTCGTAGATTAAACGGTAGACTAAAGCATATTACCATCGCGGTCCCGGGAAATGCTCTTAGAAAGTTTATTTTACTGTGCACAAAAGATCTACAATTTAGTTTTAATTTATGGTGTGGCAATGGGAGTTCTCTATCTCCCGTATTGGCTGAGCTTTTCATAGGCGATCTTTAGATTTTTTTATTAAGGAGTGACAAGTTTTGGGCACAGTACATGTGGTATTTTGGTGATGTTTTCCTTGTTCTTAAAACGAGTCGCAATCACGACCATTGCTTTAACATTTCAATGAAGCTCATAGGAATGTCAATTTCACATCAGAGCATGAGAAAGATGATTGTCTGCCTTTCTTAGGTGTACAATTATTGATAGATGCTAATGTTTAGTTAAATAGAACAATTTACTATGGACCAACCTGGTCTGCACAATATTTGGATTATAGCAGTTTCGTCTCTATTCAACATAAATTGTTAACAGTTCCTGGCTGTTTAGCAAGAATTGACTAATTGATCTGTCAAGATCCAAATTTTGAAAAATATACTAAAGCAACAAACTGTCTAATGTCTGATGGCTAGCATGAACGATTGCTTGATTCGATTATTAAATAGAGAGATCAAAAGAAACAGGCATATTTGGAATCAGAAAAATATTCAATTTACCTGACCATCTATTTGCTGCTTCCCGCACAGCACAGAAGAAAGATGAAGCAGCATTAACATGCACATTTAATGCAGTTAAACTACGATCGTTACTTGAGGTATCATACTTGCCTCTACTAGCAATCAAAGAGAAACTGCTGTAAATATCAACTTAAAATATTGATTTCCGATGTACATGCGAAAGTTGTCGATCAACTTACGTTATCCTATCGACCTGACGATTAAACCTTACTTTATTACGCGGGTGGTGGTAACAATTCTTTAAATCAAGTTTGCGAGCTTGAAGTAAACACCAATCCTATTTTAATTAACCAGTCGTACAACAACATAGCAAAACTACCGCCAGCCGCATGCACTGACGCGTTGCGACCGTCCACGATCATCATCACAGTACATCGGCAAACTGACTAGCGGGGTTTGATTCCCATTGCATATATATAGAAAGCAAAATTAGGTATGCGGCTCACACTTCTAGTATTTTCGCATAAATTGTACTTGATTGGAAATGTCGGCTGCATAGTTTCTATACAGCCACGATCAATTAACAATTCATTAAATCAAGTTGACGAGATTAAATTAAACACCACTCCCATTGTATTTAACCAGTCGTCGAACAACTTAGTGCGTGCGACTGGCGGTAGTAGTGCTATGTTGTTCGTCGACTGATTGAATACAATGGGATTGGTGTTTACTTCAAGCTCGCAAATATGATTTCGAGAATTGTTAACCACCACCCGCACAATGAATTAATGTTTAACTGTATTGCCTATATATGTGTGACGAAAGCTGGAAACAGTTAATGTTCATGACTGCAATGAAATTTTACAGCCGACATTTATAATGAAGTACAAACTAAGCGAGACTACTAGAAGTGAGAGCCGCATGCCTAATTTTGCTTTCTATATATATGCAATGGGAATCAAACCCCGCTAGTCAGTTTGCCATAGTACTGTGATGATGGTCATGGAAGGTTGAAACGCGTCAGTACGTGCGACTGGAGGTAGTTTTGCTATGTTGTTGTACGACAACTGTTTAAATACAATGGGATTGGTGTTTACTTCAAGCTCGCAAACTTGATTTAAACAACTGATGGTTAATTACTTGAATTAAAAAACATTGCATCTCAAACGCCTGTTTCAATTCGAATAGTGAATACACGTCTGCATTTGCGCGACATACCGTTGAAAACTCGCACGCATGTTCTCCGGACGTTAAAAGTAATTATTAAATGCTGCAATAAAAATTAATGTACCAAATACGAAGCTATATGGATAATCAATCCACAGCCCGAATTTATGCAAGTTGTAAAAAGTGTTCGGTAATTGAGCGATAACTGGATTTAATGCACATAATTGATTGGTTGTTCCCTTATTTCACACTCTTCCACGTTTAAAGTTTCTGTTTTGTCTTAATCTTTCAATATATATATATATATATATATATATATATATATATATATATGCTTCAGATACTCTAGTTCCAACCACTGACTAACCAAAAAATATGTTGATATGTTACTTTAACGTGCTTGTAGCATGTGACACAAGTGTTTCATTACATATAATCACAGATTCCGAGGTAAATGTACCCAGGTTCGTATCTCGTCCACAACGAATTTTGCGCAGGACCCAAAGAGTGCACAATAAGGACGAAGCAAATCCACTGGATGCATTGTCATTGCTACCTGAGGCAATATTGAGTTTTTCTTGAAAATATAAATTATAGGCCAATAAAACATAGATATGGGCATTATATTTTTATGATTGATAACAACATTGGCTGATAAATCAAATTTTAATAGTCATATATTTTATTCAACGAGATTTGACAAACACATTTTATTTATTTTCTGTGGCAATCAACGAGAAAAGCAATACACGAAAATAAATATTTGTTTTATTCTAAATTAGTGCTGCAAATTGTTTATCTAGAACGCTATAGGAAACTGGACATATTCTATAAATGATTTCATTCTGCCACTAATATAAGATAAAATATACCTTTTGAAGATTTTTCGTGCTAATCAATAACATTTATTCTATGCTTATTCAAAAAAATATTATTTTTTTATAATCTGCCCTATTTTTTTGTTCCCCTTCCAAAACTGTTACTTACATTCTTCACTTACAGTAAGTCACCACAAACTTCGAACACTGTTAAAACGGCAGCTTCAACGCCTTCGAGATCAACGGCTCAGACTGGCTCGGTTACCTCTGAACGATTGCCGAGTGCAAAATCTGTAAGCTTATATACAATTTCGACACTTAAAATAATTTTTCCACTCGTTTACACTTATTAACTTATTGTGTTTAACATGACGTATTTACCAGAAAGTTAGTTTAAATAGGGGAAGTTTCAATTGTCAGACTTAGCATAAACAAAGAACTGTAATTCCGCTGAATCTTGCATTTTGTGCTCACATTCGAACTATCATTAGCATTTGGTATTACGCCGTAAAGTTGCTATTTTCTTGGCCAAGAAATTTGGGGCAATTGGACTGTGCAGCCCCCTGCATTACTCCATTAAAATATCTAGTGGGTTTGGGGCATAGCACTGGTTTCTCATGATGAGTCGCAAGTAATCATGTCACGCATTGGATAAAAATGTGGGCTGATGCTGTATTTAGCTCATCTTCGTGGTTCTATTTAAAGTAACTGGTTACTAGGCTCAGTGTACACTAAGATTCGCATATTATGCAACATGGAAAGGGAAACGGGAAAAGTGCAAGCTAAGACAAGTACATACATGGAAACAAGAACAGGCAAACAATTCACCTGATTATATTCAAGTTATGTACGAATCTTGTTTGGTTATTTAGCTAAGGGTTAAGTAGGTTACATATAAATGCTTGCAGTTTTCGTAACTCATTTTAGTTTTTTTTGCTTCGAAAAACCCATGAAAATCGACTTTATTTAGATTGGTTTTTCTAGACTATTTATTCAGCTATCATGGAGACGTACTCCCCTGTTCCAGGCTTACTTTACTTTACTGCGGCTGACTCCTTTTTGAGGATAAGCCGGCTCCAGTGACATTTCATGGAGTTTCTTGGGAATTTGGTACAAGTGGTGTCCCCTCACCACTCGGCTTTTTGATTGAGGACGCACCTCTAGCCTTTGCACATACAAGCGCAGTCTGCAAGGCAGCAGTAAGTTGCATGGTTGCCGATGGCTGTTGAGAGCTCATTCGCCATTCGAAAGTACGGGGTACTGTCCAGGAGTCTATGTAATCCTGTGGCTGTTGAACCCTTTTGTGGCGGGGAACACACGCCGAGTCATGGTGCCGTCGTCGGGCTCATGTGGTATTTTATAGGAGATCCGATTTCCGGTCGGAAATCCACCACGCCCTGGTGTTTAATTCAAAATGATCTTCAGATTTCTTTTTTAGTGGTCGACCAGTCCAGCCTGGTAAATAACCCTGTCACGAAAAATATTTTTTTTAATCTGATGAATTTCGTGTGCGTGTGTGCGTACCTCAGCTAAAGCATTTTTACGCTTCGTTTTGGTTGATACATTATGTATGCTTTTATCCAACGGTATCCTTATGCTTTTCAATTTGTACTATATGCTTATTAGTTCTTTTTAACTAAGAGAGTGATCCCTTTATATGATTTGTGATAACCTTTGTACTTTGTGCTTTTATCAGCGTGGACACATGTGAAATCTAAATACAAGTGCGAAAACTTAAAGTCTCTCATTTTGACTTCACCTATATTGGTTAGGTCGATTATGTGGATTCGTTTAGAATTTATTATAATTGTGTCGTCCAATATCCATGACTCGCAGTCCAGATGTTCATTTGTGCATAACATTATCTTAATAAGAAAAATTGCTATCAGCGGCTGCGCAACCATTGTTCGTGTAATTATATAAATGCTCAATTCAGTACCACTTCCCCGGGTAGCATGGTGGCAGTTCTATAATGATTGATTTAGAGTTGGTAATTGGAACATAATGTCTAAACAGAGTTGTATAGGCTATATATAAAGGAAAGAATAATCAAGAAACATTAGTTAATGTACAACTACAAAATCTGTGTTACGTGAGGGAGGGTGTCTCAGTGGCTAGAGTAACAGACATTTAAGCAGACGTGCTCAGGTACGAGCCAGGCTTCTGCAAATTCTGGACAGAACGTGAAGGGGCAAACCGGTCTACTGAATGAATTACTTTTTCTACATTATAAAACGCTTGGTTTTTACTGGCAAATGTTCGTATAATAAGGGATTGTTTTTGATATCAAGATCACAACTTTCAATTAATAATTATCACTGCCAGGGCAACCAACGTTCGTGTAATTTTATCAATATGTAGTATATATGGTAATCGCATAGAAATTTTTCACCTAATATTTCCAATCTAATACTGTGTATGTAAGACTATTTAAAGTGAGAACCGCGCATCTGATTTTTCATATCTTTTATATGCATTACGGTTTGATTCTCATCAGTCAGTTTGTAATTGTGTTGGTAATTATGGAGGGTTGAAACGTGCCAGTCCATGTGACTCACGTTAGTTATTCTGTGTTGTGCTCTTCGATAGATATAATGGGATAAGAGTTTTTTTCATGCTTGCAAATTTGATTTAATGAAAGCAAAGATGGTTCCGATGCCGCATATAAATATAATACTTTGAACGAAAACGAATTAGATCATCTTTTTGCAATCAATAAGCCTAATATTCTTGATATATATATATATAATTGATCAAGTAGTGCGGGTAAGTTAAATATTGTAATCTCCTATACGCATGCATATTAAAATCACACTAGGGTTAATTTCGAATAAAGTTATTCACGTCCAAATCCAAAGCATGCCCTATACAAATAATACGCATCAGCCCATTTTAAGTGCACCGACTGCATGATTTTTTAGACAACATATGTTTAATTTAAGATGAGCATATCAAATACTTTAAGCACCTGCTACTCCAACAAAGCGATATACGTTAGCGTAGATTGACACTTATACATCGCAGTATCTTTATTTGTCTGCAAAAATGCATTTATATATTTCTAAAAATATTTATATATTTTAATGATGATGTCATGATTACCACTAAATGTGATAACTGATGTTGACCGAGGCTAGTGTTCATTGCTTCATTGCGGTAACAAATGTTCAGATTACTACAATCAAGGTTGCGGTCTTGATATAAACACCTGACCCATTAATCACTTACATATGTCAGTATAAACTAAGAAATGTATAGTATAGAAAAAGTAATTCATCCAGTGGACCGGTTTAGTCCTTATTGGGAACTCATCATGTACTGCACAGAGTTTGTCGTGGGCAGATGTGCTTTTGAATCTGGTGCTCTAACCGCAGAGCCACCCTGCAATATGAGCTCCATCTAAAAGAAAACAAGGCTAAATTAGTTACATTAGTTAGTATATAACTGAAAATTGTGTGCAGTGTAGTGTGCAGCAGGATGGCTCAGTGGTTATAGCACCAGATTCCGAAGCAGACCAGCCCTGTTTCGAGCCCTTTCCGTGGCAACTTCTGGCCAGTACATGATGAGTTCCCAATAAGGACGAAACCGGTCTACTGGATGAATTGCCAATTCTACACTATACAATTCTTAGTTTTTACTGACATATGTAAGTAATTAATGGGTCAGGTGTTTATATCAAGACAGCAACCTTGGTTATAATAACTGTTATTATCGCCCGCGCAGCCGATGTTCGTTTAATTATTTAAAATATCCAGATTGGTTGTTGTTCCTTATTTTGATGAAATGTTGCTTTACACTAAAATCTTATTATTAGTACAATTTACAGATTTAGTAAATTTTATATATAGTGAAATGGTTTTCCATTCTCAATAGCAAAGAATTTACACAAAGTTGAATTTATCATTGATTGAATGCACATACCTACAGTTGATAGCACCGTCTATCTGTCCTATATATAATGAAGGCATATTTGGTGGTTTTAGAGATAAGTTATGGCTCCTACTTATTAGTCAACAGTAAGCACGGAACACTTCTCTACATGTGGTTAAATATTTCGTTCATGCTGCATTTGGTTTATCATACCGATCCTAGTTAAACTAATTTGTTACTAGGTGGGCAATATGCCAATACTTAATTGCATACATGTTAGTTCTTCGCAACAAATAGAACATGATTATGAAAGCTCGAATAAAGTCATTGCGTGCAACTGACTAATTTAAATTTTGTGCGACTTTAGCTAAATAATACCAGCATAGTTTTAACTGTAGACTTGATTACGCTTATAATCAGTGTCAGCATTTTCTTGTGAGCTAACTAACTTATGACATAGACGAGTGATATGGAGCTGGCAACAAGTGGAATTAAAATTGCAAAATTTAACTGACCCAGTTTTTCTATTCCGTCGATTTTTAAATAGTTACACCATCCTCCGGAGTGTCTCTGGAAAGCAGTTAGTTAATTAAATGAACATTGGTTGCGCGGGCGGTGATAACAATTGATTTATTTAAGGTTGCGGCCTTGGCATAAACACATGACCTATTATGCTTATAAAATTTGCAGTATAAATTAAGTATTTTATAGCGTAAAAAAGGCAATTTATCCGGTAGATCAGTTTCGTTTTTATTGAGACCTCATTACGTACTGTCCAGAATTTTCCTCGGACAGGGCTATAAACTTGGGCACGTCTGCTAGGGATTCCTTTCCTCTAACTACTGAGCCACACTACCGCGCACTACACACAATTTTAGTTATACACTAACTAAAGTTCTTTCATTGGCCTTGACTTTAGGTGATGAAATGAAGAAAAAAGTCCAAGTTTATGACATATAACTACTTTTGAAAATTTGTTCTTATATTTATAAACACATCTAGACAACACCTTCTAGACCGACGACTGCTGGTGCATCATCTGGTAGTGGCCGACTTTCTACCTCATCGAAGGTAGCTAATGCTAGTTCAACAGCTGGACAAACAGTAAGAAAGCCGCTTGTCTCAAATGGACCTGTGAGCGCATCCGTGAAATCCACCGTTTCTCAGTCTCCGATTAAAAGTTCACCTCTCTCAACAGTTTCAAAGGTAGTCACTCGAATTTTTAATTTCTTGGATGCATTTCCTTACCTAGGATGTGTCATTTCTTTGTGAGTAATCTTATGCACAGTTTACTCTGTCTCTAGTTTGATAAGTTTTTACGATTAATTGAAATATTTAGGGTCTGCTTTTATTTTCAACTTGTCAACTTGAGATAGACTATTTTAATCACTATCCATGCAATCAAATTTGCTTCGGGCAATATTTGTGTTTATGACCGTTTATAATTAATTGACAAAATATCATTTAGCGACGGCAAAGTTTTGATGTTTTATTTCTGTTGTTTGGTCAAATTTATTGATGATCACCATCCTCTCTTTTGAAAAAGTGTTCGTGTATCTGAGAAACGTGATTTGCATCTTTGACTTAATTGCTCCTTATATCACTCCCTCATGATGCATCTCCAGGCAACGAACAGTTGTGTTTAACAAGTTCCAATTAAACATTATGTGACTGAGTTTACAGGAGAACATATGATCGTTGATTTCTAAAATGGTCACGGAAAAAAATCGACAAGGCACATTGCATGTTTCATACAAGTGAATACATTCTCACCTACGGCATATGGTTTAGTAATGATAAATAAATCTGGTAATCTTATAAGAATTTTAGGAAATGCTCAACGCTCATCGACACATAAGTTACCGAAGTTTCTTTATTCACATACCATAATTATATTATGTAATTCTATTGATTTATGAGTATATTTTAATCCTATTTATTGATATAATGGGAAATTTGGTTAGCTTAAAGGAAAGAAAACATTTGGGTCCATTAATCAAAAGGTTCTAGCTATAAATAGAAAGCAGAGGTTATCTTTCCTTAGTTTATAGGACGCATATGGCAATATGGAACTTGGTTCCAGGATTTGCATAATTTCGCTTATATCTTCTTAAGTTCGAGCTAATTAGTTGTAATAATTAGTTAAACCTTCTTGATAAGAACATAACGGAATATCTGTGACTTATGTCTACGTTTAGCTTTTAAAGTTGATTTTGAGTGATTATCAATTAGTACACTTTTTAGATTTATTGCCGTATGTTAAACAACATTTTCATCGTTTTCATTATTCTAGCTTCATATTGATCAGTATTACCACCCATTAAATACAGTGTGTATTACGGAAATGACGCGTCTAATTGATGACACGAGCATCAATTATGGATATTGATGTGGCTGCAATTTCTCATGTCTGATATGATCAACATGCGTACACATAAGCACAATTAAACACATAATCCAGGGCAATTAAACATATATGTGGACGTACATAGACATTAACTAAAATATTAATAGATAGGTAGGCGATTTATAATCAATATCTACTCGGTGGGTTTTTATGATACTATGAAGTAAAATTGTCTGAATAACGGGGTATTGTCAACGAAATAATTTTAAATGATAAATTTTGCGGCGTGTATGCATTACACGTTATAATTCATTAATATTCCATCAAAGTTGTCCGTTGTAGAACAAATCTCTTGGAGTCACATCGACGTTTCGTTTCTTATTTACTTAAATATTCGACAAAATTCAAGATGACAAACCAACAAAAAAACTTAGCTCAGTTATAAATCAAATTTGGTAATCTTGTTATAACTGATCTATTTATATGTCTTTGAAACGTCTATAATCGGCGTTTTTTAAACATTGATCTCTCAAGCTTTGTTTTAGACCAAATATACTTCCTTTACAACCTATTACATCGTACAGCCATAAGAACAGACACACACATGAACACGCATATATATATGTATATATATATATATATATATAATGTCCAGTCATCACAAAGATTTGACATCATGCAATTTGAAAGATCAATCAGGTTATTGCGGGACTAAGAGTGCAAGCCATAAAACCACGAGTTAAAAGCAAAGTTATGTTTAATCTGGTGATTGCACTGCGCAACATAGACTAATAAATTTCAAAAGCGGATAATGGCTGGTTTATATTGAGAATACTCAACAAAACTTTACAATCTTTCGTTCCAATTTTTATGCTTGAAGCGAATGCTTTTATGGTGTCCATGAACGAGATCGTAAATGATAAATCAAAATTTAATGCAGACAATAAGCATAAATATGATTCAATAAATATTAAATCAAGAATCAATTCTATTCTTAAAAAGATGGAGAAACAAGTTTTAAACTTATTTTAGTGAAAGCAATATTTTCCTTTCGTCCTACTAATTTTTTCTCGTTGGGATAATATCTGTTGTTCATTTTCAGAGCATTGTATTTTTGTTTCATACCTAAATATTGGACTATAGTTTGTATATTATAGAAAACGAGTATAATTATTTTGGTATTGTGATTATTTTACACCTTCAAACTTGACTTACGCTTTTGAAATTATTTCTCATGCGAAAAATTTTGTTGAAATATTTTGAACGACGGGTGGGCATAGTTAAACAAGCTTGTATCGCTATTCGGAGGGTAAATTTAACTGGTCATTTTATACTGTTTGGTTGGTTTAATAAAAAATCGACTTTCTCTTTTGCCAAAATAAGTATTCCTGCAACTGATACTTGCAATATGAGGCTTCAACGCGATGTTAATAAATGATCTGTCCTTTATATTGGGATTTATATAGGTAGAAACTTGGTTAAGATGAAGTTCCTTGTATTCCAAAAATTTGTGCCAGTAGCTGTAATTTAGGGGATTGCATTGATTGCGAAAGTGGTGATAACGATTAATGAAATCGAGGTTTCGAGCCCTGTCCGCGGCAAAATTCTGGACAGTACTTAACGAGTTCCGGTGTCCTGGATGAATTGATTTTGCTATCTTATACAATGCTTACTTTTTACTGACAAATACATATGTAATGGTTTTTATTATTATCTCGAGCTTGAATTTATATAGCTTTTTCAGTTTGTTGTTGTGGTATGGACACTTGATGAATGTGGTTGATATGCGAACAAAACCGGTGTTAAAATTTCCAGGCCTATAAACTTTGAAGGTTCCAAGTTCTCGGATTTCTCTTAGACATACTTCACCGCCCACCAGCGCAAAAACATCTACGAAGTACAGAAAGAATAATAGTACACCTATCACCTCCTACGCGTATAGAAATCGGGAAATTTCCAACGCATTATTATAGCGCCAAATGTACAGCCAGAATCACTGTTCACGGTGCATAGAAAGCACTAAATGCACAATTTAATTCACATGCTTTACAGAAAAGGAATCTAGAAAACCGAATTACAGGTTATTCACAAACAATATGCACTTTATATATCCCACATTTATTTAACACATGCACACGGAGGACACACAGAATATATAAACACACACATGAACACGTGTGCACACGATGTACGGAATAAAAACGAAAAAATGTACAGTGGATGTGTGCTAAATTTGGGAACTTGTGCAAAAAGTTAATCAGTTAATAACGTTTTATCGCGTTTTACATTGCCTTTGATAAATGTAAGTTAAATTCTGTTTGGGGTCCCGGCTGAATAACTGTGCTTTTGATAGTCGAATGCGGTTTAGCTCTAAAGTATTTACTCCGGTTTTCAGGCTGTAGCAAGTGTATGTATTAACATTATAAGAATAGTAGACCTAATAAGTTTGGGATCAGGTTATTGAGAAACTATCGCCTTCAGAAGATATTCGTTTTTACAAATAGCCTATCAATGAGGATCGGTTCGTCGCCACGTCTGCTCTAATGTGGAATTAAACGAAAAAAATGCTTCATTTAACATGCACTACCTCACTGTTATGCTTTTTGTTTCGATTGGGCTATTGGACTATGAGTCTCAGCAAATTAATCAACTATTGCTTGCGCATAAATACTGTGCATTCGAAATCTCCAGTCAAATATAATATATGCAACATTACTAGGGGAGAGAATCGTGTATACTTCACGGATTTTCTTATATATGCATTGCAGTTTGATCCGCGTTAGTAAGTTTTTGTCGAGCTCTGATGACAGACATAGAAAGTCGAAACGCGTCAGTACGTATGATTAACTGTAGTTTTGCTGTTGTGTACTATTGGTTTGATACAGTGGGATTCGCAAAATTTACACAAAGTGTTGATAGACATACCGGTATGGACTGATATAAGATCCATTTTAAGCTAGTGCAAAATTTTACTGTTGAATTCTTCCTTATTAAATAACTTCATAAATATTCTATATGTGTAGTATTTACCTTTATAGCATAGCTGATCGTCTTAATAGATGAAATTACATGTCGCTCGCTTACTATTTTAAATCGAGTTTCTGTACGTAATGCCGAATGAACGATGGCGTTGGCCACTGATAGAAATGTTAAAGTGTTAGGTCTGTATAGATGCTTATTTCTTTGAAAGAAAATCCGGAAACCGAGCTCAGCTTCGTGTACAACTCTCTGTTAAAAATGAAAACGCCTTCGCAGCAATATATTTTGATAGCGTGAAGTCGATAAATAAAAAAGAAATAATCATTCTTTTGTAATCGACATCAAAATTAAACATTGATTTAGACATATAAGATGGTATTCATTGGTTTGGAAAATGTGATTCGACATTTATTGGATCGTTGGACGGGAACCAATCTTTGCTCGTAAAACTGGTTCATATTAGTTTTAAACCGAATACTCAGTGGATTAAGCAAAGGTATATCATCAGTTCTATTTATTAAATATTAAGTGGTCTAACGTTTTTTCAGCCACTCTAGCATATCAATGAGGAAGTGGTGCTGCTAGTATACTCTGCTGGAGGTCACTAGTTCTTTATTAATTGAGACCTATAGCCATGCGCTTAACAAAAGGACGATGATCATTTGTTTCACCAATTTTTCTTGGTAAACGGCTTTTAGTTAGACGCAGAATTTTCAACTGGGAGCGCACAGTAGAATGGCATCACTGCAGTCCGTTTTATGATTCCTTTATCAAAGATTCTTACTGCTGTATCATAGAATATATATAATTAAAGCGATGGCCATTTGTTATATATGCAAACTACCCTCTATGTTGAGGCATGCTCGTTATTTTAAATATTTTCGCCACATATTCACTTGTTATCCGACTTTTGAAATCTCTTCTTGGTTTTGCTTCTGTAATACAGTGTTGGCGACGATTAACGTTTGCAATGTTTTTATTTTTGTGGCTTATTTTTTTATAAATAATTTATAGATAGTATACTTCTTCTAATATATATCATTCAAAGATGGAAATAGGGAATCATTGTTTCCGCAATCGCTCGTCAAATGCCATCAAAGTTTAATTGAGTAACGCAATTTCGATTCATTCTCTCCTTATTTTCTGCGTTTGAAACTAAACTTACTTAGCACTCCATTGTTTAAAATTTGCGGCGTTCTTAACCTCTCCACCACTAGGACCACCAACATCCACTGCCTCTACCGCTACACAATTAGGACAGTCAATACCACCACCATTGTCTAAGTCATCACTGCAACCACCACTACCACTACAATTACTAATACCACTAAGGCTAGCAACACTGGAACTATAACTACTGCTACTAAAACTACTAGAACAACTCAAATCAACACTAAAACCAAAACTAACATCATCATGATTAGCAATACAGCCACTACCACTACCACTGTTAGATATACCACCATTCCACTAACACTTAAAGTTCAACGCTGCATGCACCACTTAAACAACCAGAACGTATGCTACTGCTTAAACCACCACCACCAATACCAATGATGTCGTCATCATCAAAACTAAAAGCACCACCACACCCCATTAACATAACAAAGTCGACTCGTGCCAACACCACTAGAACAACCAAAATAACTAATTTAGTTTCACCCACCACTCCCAGCAGCCCTATCACTAAAACTATAACCGATACAACCATCACAACATCGCACACTACGAATACTATTACATCAACTATAACAACCACAGCTACCAACATTATTACTATTGGAACCATTGTTATCACGATCACAATTGCCACGCTTCAGCTACCAACAAAATTACTTTTACCTACGTCAATACCACAAATATTATCGCTGTCGTCACTACAGTTAATGCGAACTCCATCAGATCAACCATTTTAACCTCTATCATTGTCACCAATAAAAGCATCACAACCAACTATGACACGAAAACTATTATCACGAGCAACAACGCTACCACCACAAAATAGGCACCGTTAATATAACTAGCCCAACTAATACTTCCATCTCTACTACAACAACTACTACTACCAAAATTACCTCATTATTCTCCATTATCACCACTGTCACCACAAGGTAGGACACCAACACAATAACCACCACTTCGAGCACCACCACTGTCAATGAGACCACAACTATACTTACCAATGGAACTTTTAATATGAATACCAATAAAACCACAATAAATATAATTAACACAACCGCAGATACCAATATCACAGCCAAAACAATCAACAATAATACCACAAATGTTGCCACCACCACCAACTACTCTACAGCTACCTCCACCACTAAAATACCAGCATTACTGCAACCATCACGACTACAACCACTATTAAAACTACCAATGCTAATTCGGAATCGACTACTAACACAGCAACGACAACCGCTGCTACCATTACAACCGCAACTATAGCAGAACAACCACCACAACTTCATACATCACTATTTATTACATTTCGTCCACGACAAAACACCACAAACACTATTACTACTACCACCACATCTATCTACTGTGCATACACGAAATCCACCGCCGCCAACATCACCCCATCTACATAAACCATAACACATAACAATTTTTACATCACTATCACTGCCAGCACCAATACCAAAATCGTAACTACTGTCACCGAAACTACCATCCTTGCGATCACCAAAGCCAAAACCGCCACCATCCAAACTCCATACACGACCATTCATAACACTACTTCCACCACCAACACTGCCGTCAACACTACTAACACCATTACTACATCCGCAAAATCTACCAGCTCGGCGACTAAATACACCTCCGATTCCACAACTACTAGCACAAACATCATTACGACGGTGACCATCACATCCACCACTATTACCAACAGTATCATCCTTAGCATCACTACCAAATTAATCGCTAACAACTGGAAACCCAGTAGCACGAAAAATATCATACAGTTATCTCGAAGTTTATCATCAAGGATAGTATTACTGTTCAAAGTTTTATTTTGGCCAGAATTAAATTTTCAATTAGTGGTTGATCTAGCGTATTTTCGTTGCTTTTTTAGGTGTGCTTTTCATTCAGTGTGTTTTATCCTATTAATCGCATTCATAGCTATCACTACTTATTGAAAAATTTGTACACTATTTGTTTGTGGAAATTAAGGTGGCTGCACCGAAGAAAACCACAGTACCTCCAAGATCGGGTTCTTTGGCCGGATCAGCAGCAAATTCAGAGGTACGTGGAAAACCAGCTACTGCAAGTACCACTTCAAAGCCTATTGAGATTGTGAAAGCTAGCAAAACTCATGCTGTTTCATCCTCGCCAATTCCGGCACCAACAACTGCAACCAGCAAGAAGCCATCTACAACCAGGTGAGCTTCGATTGTGGATGATTCATGTTACTATTTTTTGTTCTAAGAAAGTTTTGAGGATTTTCAGTTTGTTTGTCATTAAATACTTTTAGTCATATAAAAAACAACTTCTCATAAATTAGATTAGAATGCCAACATTTTAGTGCCGTTCTAAGTCTTTTAACCTGCAAAATTCGTTGACAGATATGTCTAAAAATGCGTTTACGAAACGTTTCTCAATATGACGAGATGGGAATATTGTGTGTTTCTGAATGTTTCACAAAAGTTTCGAATATTTGAGATATATACTTGTGTTCTTACGGCGTTTTGTAGACATATTATATTAGATCGAATATATGCTCAATCGGAATAAATACCAATATCCACATTTTGCACAAGCAGCTTGGCACCAAAAATCGTGGAAACCTAATTTTTTATGTAAGCAATTGTGAACATAATGTAAATGTTAGTGACAATAGCCAGTGTGGCAATTCCTTACCTGTTAAAATTTTATGGATTAGTTTAAGCAAACTGAAGTTTCTACTTTTTATAATATAGTAACATGATGTTTTAAATGAAATATTGCTCATTTAGAGCCTAGCCTTATTTTAAACTAGTTAGAGGTATTAACCAGTTCCATTTTCCCCTGGTCATTACATATTATTAGGTCAAATATTTGTTTGATTTACAAATTAACTCCACTCGTTAGAATCTAGTAATACAAATTCCACTACCTCACGCAATAAAGCTATTATTAGTTGGATATATTTTATATTTAAGCGATTTGTTCCTTTAAGAGTTCCGTCTTTCTCGAATGTTTGACTGTCTGACTGAAATGCGTCGGTTCTTAAAATGAGAAGTTATTGGTTAAATACAGTGCAATTTATAAATTAGGGGGGGGAAGGATTTGTGTTTATGTTAGACAAAGAAATTTTGCTGTTTAAAACATTGCTTATTTTACAAAACAGAATATTTAGTTGTAAGTCCTGGTTTCAATACATTTTTTTGGCAAATAAATCTTATAAATATTTTCTTGCGATAAGATCTTGTTCATACTATTTGCCATTAGTAGAAGTTTAGTTTAACTTTATTATCACTAATTATGTTTTTTCGTTTTGGGACTTTTCTTTTGATTTGCTTAAGACACTAGTGCACAGGATTTTGGTTTTGCTGATTTTGGTTTATCCTCGGGTTATATTTGAACTAATTTGCTATTTGATGAGCAACATCTATTACACAAATGCATATATATTAGTTCTCCACAAGAAACAATATCCAACGTTTATATGTATAATTAAATGACGTCAGGATAACCCCGTAAATTGGTTGCTGATATCGATCAAGGCTAGAGTGTGTGGATTTTCTGAAGTAACAGGTGTTCCGAAGTAATTGTAATTCCCAATTTTTGCTAATTTTAGTACGCCTTGAAATCCATTGTTTTGGTACCATGTACCGACTTGACAATTATAGTGTTCATACCATGTACTTTTTTGGCAACCATAATGTGGGTATCAGGTACCGTTCAATAATCCGACATTCCTCGCCAAAATATATAGTACGGGCTCCACTGATGAGTTGTCATTAAGCATGAAGCGGATGTTCACATGAGATGATACCGTTCGTTCAGGATGACTTTGGCTTATACTTCTGGTCCAATACGAACTAATTTGTTACTAGGTGTGCAACATTTAATACATGATTGCATATACAGTAGTTCTCCGCATATAACAGTATCAAACTGTTAAATATTAGTGTATCGGACGTTAACATTTGTTGTTCGATATAAATATACTTTAATTTTGCCTTTTTAACTCTGTTGTTAAAAATACGGATGACAGCTCACCATCGAAGCCGAGCACGCCTAGCACTAGAACCACTTCTGTTGGATTGGCTAAACCTAATACAACAAGCACGATAAAATCTAGCATCACGAAAGCCAAACCAATGACTTCTGGCGTCACGCCTACCGAGGCAAAACAACCTGCCAAATTGGCTACCAACGGTGTTGCTAGTACACCACCGCGTCGATCTGTACCTGCAGTAGCCAGTAAAACGTCTGTGGTCAATGCTGCATTGACCAAAACAAAGCCTATTGCGACGGGAAATGCTATTCCACCATCAAGATCGTCAAATGTTGGCGAGAAAAGTGCTGAAAAGTCCTCTGCTACAGTGAGTTGACTGCTGTATCATGTGCCTTTTAAATCTAATTGACTATTGCAAAAGCTAACTTGGAAATTTAATTCTTCAGTGTTGCTTTATGAAGTTAAGATTAAGGTTTAAGGTAAATACTTGTTTATGTAGAGGCTATACAGTAAATATTCGAATTTGACAAATTAGCCAGGTAAACATCAAGGTCTCGTGTAGCTCTAGAAATAGGAACTTATAGTTGACATGTTGACCTTCTTTGCGCAGCTGACATGCTGGTATGTGTAATTTATAATAGTTTCTAATAAAAAAGTCAAATGTGGAGAAGTCAAACTAACACAGTATCCAGCATTATTTGGACTGGGTAACCGAATGTTTATTTGCAGCTCACACGTATTTTTGAATTAGATGATTATGCGAAAGAAAGATGTATTTTTAAATGATGATGTAACGCTATTTGGTAGTAAGATTATGAGCAATTTTAGTAGTATTGGATATAGTAGTTGTAGTAATAGTATTAGTAGAAGTAATAGTAGTGGTAGTATTAGTAGTAGTAGTAGTAGTAATAGTAGTAGTAGTATTAGTAGTAGTAGTAGTAGTAGTAGTAGTGGCAGCAGCAGTAGTAGTAGTAGTTGTAGTGGTGGTTGTGGTAGTAGTAGTATTAGAAATAGTAGTAGTAGCATTATGTCTTGTTGTTGTAGTTGTAGTAGAACTAGTAGCAGTAATATTAGTAGTAGTGGTAGTAGCAGTATTAGCAGTAGTGATCATAATAGTAGTAGTAGTATATGAAAACTCGCTTAATCCCGAAACTAGATTTTGATTTTATTGCAGATCAAAGTTCCAGTATATTTTTTCTGGGTCTACTTATCTAAAATTGAGGTTTCTCATTAAATGAATGAGATATCCGGAGATCATCATCCGGACGGAAATGTTGAACGTGATGATGATGATAGTTATGATGATAATAATTATGTTGTTGTTTATGACGATGACGATGTTGCTGATGTTGTGGATGATGATGATGATGATGTTGATAATATTAATAATAATAACAATAATAATAATAATGATGATGATGATGATGATGATTATGATGATGATGATGACGACGATGATGATGATGATGATAGATAGATATGATAATGGTGGCGGTGATGATAACGATGATGATGGTTATGGTGATGTCGATGTTGTTGATGTCGACGTTGTTCGTGATGGTGTGGTTTGTGATGATGATGATATGAAAACTCGCTTAATCCCGAAACTAGATTTTGATTTTATTGCAGATCAAAGTTCCAGTATATTTTTTCTGGGTCTACTTATCTAAAATTGAGGTTTCTCATTAAATGAATGAGATATCCGGAGATCATCATCCGGACGGAAATGTTGAACGTGATGATGATGATAGTTATGATGATAATAATTATGTTGTTGTTTATGACGATGACGATGTTGCTGATGTTGTTGATGATGATGATGATGATGATGATGATAATATTAATAATAATAATAATAATAATAATAATGATGATGATGATGATGATGATTATGATAATGATGATGA